>JAGXCT010035561.1:52696-77654 GCA_022495035.1 Philopotamus ludificatus | reverse complement strand
TGAATAATACAAGTGTCGCCGCGGGTCAGAGCCGGGAGATGGCTCCTTTACGATCAAGGGCCCCAATAAAACGTCCTAGTTAGTCTACGATCGAAGCTAAGAAGTTTTTGCGGTATAAACATTTTCTGCATTTAAATTTAATCATAGGAGACTAGTTTAATATATATACTCTTCTGTTATTCTTAGATATATATTGGTTTTTAACGTTCATCCTACGTTTAGGCAGATCCTAGAACTAAGACTCACATCTTTGCTCCTCGCCTAATCATTTTATCATATTATAAAAAAGAAAAAATGATCTAAAACAACACATTAAGCTTCCGTTTTAGCCGGACGTGACCCAATGTGACTTCTTATTGTCCCCAATGATAAAAAAACATGAAAAGACGTCGTTTTTTTCCAATACTGAAGAGAAAACGACAGAAAGAGGTACATACCAACAATAAGCGTCCCAGAAGTGCTTTGAAGTTTGGATTGTATGATGTATCTTATGGAGACTACTTTAACTCTTTCCACTCTGAACATTTCTAGTGAAATCCATCAGATACTCTCATTAGTTTTAATCATTTAATTAACAGGGCGAAATATTTGATTTAAGAAACAAAAGAATATCATAAAAATCTTGACATAAATAGTCAACTCTTCTATAGCGTTCAGATAGAGACTACGCTATAGAAAAAACGCCATAGAAGCAAATCAAATATTTGACCCATTTTTATAATATCAATGAACTTGCACTTGTTTAGTTGAATAACAATAGCTCGTGCCTATAGGCGCGAAGAGGTATTGACCTAACATATTTCATCCAGCTTTTTCATTCGCAACAGATGTGCCAGAGGAGTTCAAAGGGACAGTTTTTAGTTATTTTTTTAAAAATGCTTTAGCATATGATGAATATATAATAAAAAGGTAAATATATATTATGAAACCTTTTCGGAAATACGTTTTATTTAGGATACATATTAATATAAAATAAAAATATATTAAAAACAAACAATATAATTAAAGAAAAAAAATAGAGAATATTTTAAATTGGGTAGCTGTGCATTTAATTACTGTCAAAGTCATCTAATATTACGTTCCATCGAGACTTTTTAATACCAGTTGCTCAATTTATAAAAAAAAATGATTGAAACCCCCTTTAACATAAATACCTAATGACTTAAAATCGTATGCATCGATTTACTTGATCATAAGTAGTTCCACGACTATACAAGTAGAAAAATATTTTCTTACTGTAATGTTATGAATATCCCTGTAACGTTTTTAGATAGTGATTCACCAAAAAAAGAACAGAATACGCCTAGCGAGGTAAAGGGTCAATCAGCTACTGACAATTATTTTCTATTTACGAAAATTTAAAATTGACCTTAAAAATATTGCATTTTGTAAAATGAACGCTATAGAAGGGACCGCTATACAAAAATCCACCGTAAACGCTATAGAAGTGAACGCTATAGGAGGGTTGACTATAAATATACTAATCTTTTTTTACTTTTACTCCAGATATTTCTTTATAACTAATTAGGATAAGGATTTTTACTAAACATGTTTAAAATAAGCATCTACAAATAGTTTAAATTTATTAATGATTTATTTATTTAACAACGATTAATGAAGGGCATTACAGAAAGATTCCAAAGTGGCATTCACCCGCATAAAGATTCGATAAAGATCCTAAGATTCTAGGATTCTAGGGGAAATGAGCCTCTTACACTTATATTCTCCACGCGTGTCATAAAGAATTCCTAGAAATCATATTTTTTTCGTCAGAGGATTAACCTATCCGTGTACTGTCTCAGCTAAATCGCGGTTAGCTTACATTATCTAAATAATATTCATGTTACCTATTAAACAAAACACTGATTGATCAAAAGTCTGATCCTAACACTCTTGTGGATGGACTAGCTAAGTTTCGAGATAGCTGAAGCATATTTGTAAAATATATGAATTCAGATCCATAGTAAACGAAAAAGTATACTAAAAAACATTGACTATTTGAGATATATAGTTATTATTATTTATTTATTTATTTATTTTTTAAACTACGATGGATGGATGACATAAGAGAAAGATATCAAAGCGCCATTCACTCATATACAAATTTTACAGAAGCAACGGGAATGAATCTCTCATACTAAAATTCTCCTCCAGTGTCAAACCGTGACACTGATTAGCTTTTAAATTCTTTTAGTTGGACAGCAATAAATAAATTATTAAATAATTATTTATTAAACGATGGATAGCTCACATTTATATTATTAATTAATTCCAATATTCTACATAGTCAGCCAGTTATAAAAAATCCCTAAATTCATAGTTTTCATCGGACACCTATTCAAGTACTTCGTACGTTTCTTCTCGAGTTACCTCACAGAGAGGAAACAATATGTGACATACGACTCCCAAATGTCGTATGCTGTCACACCTTCCGGTATACCACAGGGGTCAAAATTGACCTCTATTACTATTCCTATTTATAAAATGATATTCATCGGGTCCTTCAATGGAAGCCAACTCTCGGTAGACGATTTAAAAAATATTTAGATCTATTACTCTGGAAGATGCCCTTTCGTTAAAAAAAGCTAGACATCGACTTCGTACCTGGTCAATATCAAACGTCTATTATATTTGAAAATGTCAAATACTGACATTTTCTAAATCAAAGAAGCCCATAATCTTTTAATTAGGAGACTTAGAAACCGTATTCTAAGCAATCGTCTGTTAAAGATCTGAGTATTATGTTTGATTCCAAGTTAAATTTTAGCTGTATCGGACGTGTGTATGAGATCATCAAGAATGTTGTGCTTTGTTTTGAGAAATTCTCATCACATACATAGCACCTTAGTTATACGAGTGCTATACGATACATTGATTCGGAGATTGATCGAATCCGGTTCTCCATTATGCATATGCCTTTTACCGCCTCTTCGAATTTCAGATTAAAAATATAAAAGGAATTTTCTTAGGGTATTCTACATGAGGGAGTTTACTTCTAATTAAACTTATACCCCAGTGCATGGGTACAGGCCTGCCTGGGGTACGCGATGGAAAAGAAGCTTGATCTACTTTGCAAAGAACTTCAAGCTATTGGTTGGCGCAGTACATAACCCTTGTATCAAAGGTTCCTTCTATGCCACCACTACCATCGACCTCGTCTTCGCGTGTGCTTTTTCTTCCGCCAAATGCGAGGACAGGTGCTCTCAAGGACTCTCCGGTAACCAGAGCTATCACTCTGCTTAACCACTTGGCCGAATATGTGGATTTATTTGAAGTCAAATATCGCCATTTCGTTGATATTTTGTATGAGATTTTTTAATTTCATATAACGGACCAACTAATAACGGTTTTTTTTTTAACATATAGTACTTTTTTATTGTACATTATCTTGTATATTTACACATTATTTTCTTTATTTCAATATTTTTTACTTTTTTTTATTTTATTGTTATTTTATATCTTAAATTATGTATTTTTTATATATTTATGTTTTTATGCGTGATTGGCGACCTGGGTTATTCTGTAATGCCAATCACGCATTGTCTTTATAAATAAATAAATAAATAAAGTACTAACTCAGCTCAGTTGCAGTTAACTTACACTATCGAAATAATATATATGATATCTATAAGCTATAATACTGGTTGTATATTTTAGAGCATCAAGTTTATTTCTCTCTCCTTTCAACCATCAAATTTTATATATTTTATAGTAATCGTGCACATTATTGTTATAACTGTTTAAAGTTTTTTATCTATAATTCAACCCTCGTAAATAATGAAACTTTCCAGACCATTCTCTGCCACTTACTTCCATTGTTAGTATCTCTATGCTTGGTTTAATAGAATGAATCATGCAAATCCGCGTTTGTTTGCATTCACAATTTGCTTCATAATTGCATTGTCTCATTGCGAAAGGATATTTTCTGCACAAACACCTTCACCGCCGACTGTTTTGTATACACGGCTAAATTCTCATCTTTCATTCATAATAAGATTCCACCCAAGGCGTTCATATTAAATTGGCTTTGAGTCTCCGGGAATACAATTGTGTAAGTCTGGTGGTTACTGCGTTGCGGCGAATCTTATCTTCTTAATTTTCTTTTCTTTTTTTTTGGCGCCTTTTTTTGAACCGCTACGTGTGTAGTGGGAGGCGAGTTTGAATAGCTCGTGGAAAATGTATATTTGATGATAGAAAATGTGTTGAAAGGAAATGAGGGAGAAAATTAAAAATGAATAAGGAGCTTCACTCTAAACGCGGCACCAGGACATTAAAAGCAACAAGACAGTTTATAGTGAAATTTTTCATTAAAATTAATTGACAAAATTCGGGAGGAGGCAACTCACAATAATGGCTTTTCGTTGTTATTTTATTCATATTTTACCGGGGCCATTCCCGTTGATTAATCAACAGTTGAATGAAAATGAATCGTACGCGTTTTGATATATAAAATTATCCATTGAAATTTATACAAAAATACGGCCGATTTTCAGTGAGGCAAAATAAACGAACCAATTACTCTTTTGGATATTTTCTTTCAAATAAATACGTTTAAAAAAATATGTACGTATATATTATTATATAAAAATATGTTATGTAATATTAAAATACAATCATATTTTTTATCTATCGTTAAAATCGTCCAAATTGACAGATTTGTAGAAACTTTCGAAGATTACTTCCATATTTGAAAATGAGAGAAATCTAGTATTATCAATTACAGACCAGTGGCTGTTCAATCCGGACATGGATTTCGGCCTGGACGCTCAATAGTCTTGGTTTGGTTCATGATTTTTCAAATTTTGTGTCTAAGTCACTGGATAAGGGGGTCAAAGTCGACGTTATCTATAACGACTTTTAAAAAGCGTTTGATAAAGTAAAGATCATGCTAGACTCATTTAGAAACTAAATAGTTTTGGCTTATCGGATACTCTCGTACGTTTCTTCTCGAGTTACCTTACAGAGAGGAAACAATATGTGACATTTAACTCCGAAACGTCATATGCGAACAATACACCTTCCGGTATTTCGCAGGGGTCAAATTTAAGACCTTTAATATTTATTTTATTTATAAATGATATTCATCGGGTCATTCAATATAAATATTCAATTTTCGTAGACGATTTAAAAATATTTCGATCTATTACTTCAGTGGAAGAAGCCCTTCCGTTGCAGCTGGACATTGATTCTTTTCGCGATTGGTCAATATTAAATCGTCATCCACTAACCCTTTTAATCCCAGCCGTTTTTGCATAAAATATGCGAAAAATCCCAAGCAATTTTTGGGTAAAAAGCGATAGTTTTCATTTTTTTTTTTATCTTAGCTAATGATTCGTTTAAAAACATAATTCTTTCTGTGGGGCCCTCACTGTGTAATGTATGATAATAACTAAGCTTCAAATATGAATAAATATAATTATAAAAAATATTTATTTCTTAAAAAAATATAAACTTTGAGTTTGACCTAAAAATGAATTATTTTATATAAAGAAATTAATTGGAAATGAAAATAGAAAATGGTTTTTAGTCAATATATGAAAATAAAATAATAGTATTGATTCCCAAAATTAGCAAATATCATGAACCCTTCTAGATTTTTTTTTAATAAATTTGTATAAAGGTTCTTATAACTATTTAATACCTTATAAATAATCTAATCAGGTTTTCGGACAGGGGTTGTGAACATTTTTATTTAAAATAAAAAAAAATGGTGTGAACAAAATTCTATATGCATGCTAAAAATCAATAACTCGCCATAAACTGTTACCATGTCACCCCAGATGTATCAAAAACAAGGAAATACATCACTTAAAACATCAAGAATTTAATCATATTTTTTTTTATGAAAGTTTTGAAGCCGATAGTTGGCCCCGTAGGAGTAAAAAGGGTTATGAATTTGAAAATGACATTTTCTAGATCAAAAGGGCTCATCATCTTTAATTACAGACTTGGGAACGTAACTCTTTCTAAGCAATCGTCTGTTAAAGATCTGAGTATTATGTTTGATTCCAAGTTAAATTTTAGCTGTATCGGACGTGTGTATGAGATCATCAGGAATGTTGTGCTTTGTTTTGAGAAATTCTCATCACATACATAGCACCTTAGTTATACGGGTGCTATACGAAACATTGATTCGGAGATTGATCGAATCAGGTTCCATTATATGGGCGCCTTCTGACGCCTCGAATTCCCTCAGATTAGAGAAGGTACGGAAGAAATTCTTAAGATATTTCTACATGAGGGAGTTTGGATTCTATCCAAGTTTGTACTCCAGCGTATGGGTACAGGGCTACATGGGGTTTGTAACTCTCGAGAAAAGAAGGTCTCGGAGGGCAGGTGCTCTCGGAAACTCTCCGGTAACCAGAGCTATTACTCTGCACAACTACTAATAGCTAATTATCATCCTTGCATATTTATACGTTATTTTCTTTATTTCATTATTTTTTGTTGTTATTTTACATTTATACTTTAATATATTTCTTCATTTTCTTTCTTTTTATTATATATATGGAAATTATGTTTTATTTTATTTTTTATTACTACACTATTCTGTTTTTAAGCACCATTGGCGACTTGGGTTATTCTGTAATGTCAATCACGCATTGTTTTTTTATGATAAATATAAATATAAATAAAGTTTGATCATATTTATATATTATTTTATTTAACTAAAATGCAAAACAATGCAATAAAAATGTCATTATTTTACTATTTTATTTATTCGGACATTATGTAGTATATTTTATATCGATATAAATTGACCTAATTTTAGTATAATATTATTTTATTATGCCATTACATTTAAATATGTACATATACGGTAGTAAAATACGTAAATTTAACGCATAATACATGTATAGAGCTAACGTCAATAATTTTTGCGAGTTTTCTTGGCGTGATTTTTCATGGCTTTGTTTTTATTTATGAATAAATTATATTATAAAACGATTTATATTGCAATCACGTCGAATATTAAAATTTAATACACAACTCTCTTATCGAAAAATATTTTTACATATTATTTGATCTAAAACTTAGTAAATCTGCGTGTTATGCATGAAAATATGTTTACGTATAAATTACATGTACAATTTATTTTGTTTTATGGAATGGAAACTATCAACTATGAAACCATCCACCATTTTTTATAGGGTGTGTTATTTTCCGGTTTTGGAACCCTTTTTTTTATAGAAAAAGTTTGTGAAATTTATATCAGTTAAAAAATAATACTTTTATTAATAATTATGATGGAAAATATTATGAATAATAATATAAATATACGTCATATACGTAACGTGATGCGCAAATACAAAATAAAATAAAATTATACGTTAACATACGGTGGGCTCACACCATGGCGGAGAGAAACCAATAAAAAGCGATGAGGGTCTTCGCCATATCAGCTAGATTGCTGTTTTTTATTTTTATTTTACTAATACTTTTTTATTTTTACAGTTGGATCGGATGCAAATGGGCCATCGCAATATCTTTCGTCGCCTACATGCCCTTCATATGCGCCCAGTTCTATCCCAAGGCGTATGTGCTGCTTCCTGCGGGACTGATGGTGGGACTGGGTGGAGGGCCCCTGTGGTGCGCCAAGTGTACCTATCTGACGGTGGTGAGTACCGCACATTCCTATCTCACGATGTCTTTATTTAAATTCGGTCGTATTTCGTTAAGAATGGACTATGCCGGCCAGATTGGTTTTCAGCAATGACGCTGAAACCCGGACCGCTCCGAAAGTTGCATTAATTATTCAAACATTAAAACAGCGGCCGCTCGTTGCATATAAACGTGCTGTAACAAGGCCCTCCGGATTCTTGCACGATCTCACGACCCTGCTACTGCATAACAATGTGACGCAATCTGATGGTATGACGTCATTATATAGACAAAGTAAAGGCATTTACTGCAGATTTGTATTGTGGTTCGCGGAGCCTGCGGAATATTTTAACGTTCATGCAATTTTCCGTTTTAATATCTTTAAGTTTATTGCACTTCGTGATGATTCTTTGGAAAATATTTAATAATAGTGACCTATTCTAATTGTTATTTATTGTCTACAATCTAGACTTGCATGGGTTGACTGCGATACCATCGTCGATACCATCGGGAGTTAGGCATTGTCGCGTGTCTGTATCAGACGTTGATCACGATCGCGATTGGGGACAATCATGATTGGTGTCAAACAATCATGATGACGAAGGTGCTCATAGCATTCGATCAGTCAGTAAATTAAATACTGATCGACCCTACCCACATCCGATTATTATTGTTACAATCTACGCGTTGACACCTCAGCTTCCGGGCTTATGGCTGGCGATCTGATCCATATTGAAGAGTCAAGTTAACCCGGAGGATAACCGTCACAGTCCTGGCCTCAGAGTTAAGACAGACGCGCTTCTGCTGGTGCTTAAAAAGTGGATAGAAGAAGCGCAGTATCAGCGGAGATCGCGTAGTGTCTTCCAGATGGCAAAGACCGCTTAGGGTTAGAATGCCATTAAAATTTATTTTATTTTGTTTTTCATAAAGACAATGTATGATTGGCATTACAGAATTACTCAGGTCGCTAATCACACATAAAACATAATAGTGACGTGGAAAAAAACATATATAGCAACAAAGAAATGAAAATAATTATAAAATCTCATATAAAATATTGTAAAGGATGAAGTTCACTGGACCAGGATTGGGACGATCCTTTACTCTCGTCCAATTAAACACGGAATCGTTTAGACACAATTTATTTATCGATAAGAAATTACGGAATTATTTCGAGAGCTCGTCGGAGAGCGTTTCACCGTTAGTTAATAATTCCAAGGACGCACTGCTGCCGACAGCGGAGCTCTTATATATCCCTGCATTTGCATGATGCACATTCCGCCGTCGCGTAACGCACCGTGCAAATAATCAAATGATGCAATCGGGACTAACGTTACATTATGCCCGACTGCAACAATACATAAAATTAATACATCAATTTATATATACAATTATAATATTAAACATATTATACTAAAAACTATGATAACCACCACAATATCAACAAAACTGCGATATTTACCATCAAATATGTCTACATATTCGACCAAGTGGTTGAGCAGAGTAATAGCTCTGATTACCGGATAGTTTCTCAGAGTATCTGTCCTCTTATAATGAGAAAGCACACGCGAACGAGCTCGATGGTATTGAGGTGGCGCCCATAAGGCCAACTCGCACAGAGGTCATATCACTTCATCTAGCAACAGCATGAAGAGGTGCTTTACCAAGTAGATCGAACTTATTTTCTCGAGGTTAACATACCCCATACAGTCCTGTACCCATGCGCTGGAGTATATACTTGGGTAGAACCAAATTCCCTCATGTAGAGATATCTTTTCTCTAATCTGAGGGAATTAGAGGCGTTCTCTCTCACCTGATTCGAACAAGCTCCGAGTATATGTATCGTATAGCACTCGTATAACTAAGGTGCTATGTATGTGAGTGTATGTAAGACGAAGCCCAACATTCTTGATGATCTCATACACACGTCCGATACATTTAAACTAAATTTTAAACTTAGAATGAAACAAAATACCCAGATCTTAAAAATTAAAAAGCAGAAAATGTAAATACGGTGATATATAGACGTGTTTAAAATGATTAATAGTTTCAACTATCTCACTCATGCCATTACAATTAATGGCCAACAACCCTTATAAACAAAACGTTTTTTAAACCATTAAATCAACTGATTCGAGTTATATAAAATGACGTAAAAAAACCTAAATCATTTTTTTTATATATTCTTGACAACATAATCCCTCATTTATTATAACATGTGGACAAAAAATACATGGAGTTGATTAAAAGCCAAAAAAAAAATTGGTAACTTTTATAAATTTGATAACTAAGATAATGCACCCCTGAAAAAATATATACATGTATGTGTGTTTGCATCTATATATGCAAATGTATATCTGGTCTTTAACAGATTTCTCACCACAGAATCACTATGCCCTGAGAAGGTAAACCCTAGACTGTTCTAGTCACAATACTTTTGCTCTTCTTCATTTTTTCTAGCCTCTTTGAGGAGGTATTTCCTATGTTAAATAGATTGCTATTGTGTGACAAGGTCAATAATCACTTGCAACTTGTCACTTGTGGCTTGTAATAATTAAGAAGATGAGAACAAATACCAAGGCAAACTCCCTCCTACTTGCCTGAACACAGTCGGAAGGATTAAAGCCGTTACCAACAGTAGTAGGAAGATACACGTTCAATCCTAGCAATGGCTAAGAGAGGGAATACTCTTAACGTCACGTGTGAGACTCAGGTATCTTTGTCCTCGACTGCAATTCGACAGTCTGGTAAAGCCTATGCCCTCAGCGATTGAGATGATATCAATTATTATTAAATATTCATCCTCAATAGCTACAATTTTCTTTCATCTTTCGAGTAATTTTAAAATGCTTTTTGTATATTTTTTTATTTTAATGAAAAATAGACATTAAGACATTAACTTCGATATTCTTACCATTTTCTGATAAAATATGCTGCATACTAAATAAATATAATAGATAAATAATTGTGTTCCATTCGTATTCCATTAATTTTTCCCGAATAATTTAGCTATATGTCTCGCATTATAGTGAAAAATATATATTTTCTCTATTGAGTTTTCTGGTTATTTTACAACGAATTGCTTCTTTTAATCGTTTCAGTATATTACAATTAGAGAATCTAGTCCACGGTTTCCGAGATTCCAGGAACACGTATAATTTAGATACTTACGAATCCCGGGATTAGTAAACATAATCCCAGGATATTCGGGATTGATTTTTTTATTATTAATTACAATCCCTTGGTATGTGTACAATATTATTTAGTTAGTGACGTAGTCTCTCATTATCACACACCCCGTTTAAGTATCTTTTAAATATACTTCCACTCTGGAGCAAGAGTTTCCAACTGTATTTGCTATTTGTAGAATATATTTGCTAGAATTTACATCAATTTCAATTTTCCTCTATTACAACCCTTTCACTTTAAATTGTTTGTACCATTTTTAATACTATAGAATAGTAAATATTTTTCTGTATTTATTTTTTTGTCGCAGTCATTGTTTTATTTTTTTCATTAAATTCGTATACAATGCAATTTCATATGGATGGGAGTCTATTAAGTTGATTGGTTGACTCCCATCTTCACCCCGATCTCCCTGGTATTTCGATGTGGATCAGTATTAATTATGACTATTAGATGTCCACCAACGAATAACAAAACATAAGTATAAACAGATGTCTAAAGGTCGTCGTCAAAAGACTACATTCTTCTGGGTACCTCCGATATTTTATAATAACGGCTTGAAAAAGTTTAGTTTTTATAATACTATAATTAAATATAATTCGATATGCTATGTTGCATATTCATATCAAACCTCGTTTACAATGCAATGAAGAATAATAAAATAATGTTTCAAAGTAAATAAAGTAATTTTAAAACATAACAACAACGAAACCAATATAATAAAGTTTCAATTAATATTTGCTTTGTATTTTCCCTCTGGCAAATAATATAAGTTAGTACTAACTAGGCTAAATAAAATATATATGATTTTTTTTATTTCTTGCCATTATTGTTTTTATCAATAATATTAAATTTGATGAAATTGGGTTTATTTCTGTACAAATCAATTAGAAAAGGGATTTTTATATATTTTATATAAATGCTGGAATGAAACATAAATAATATATTTGCTAGTATGTCAGAAGATGATCAAGATGTTGAGCAAAAAAATACGGGAAAACATATATAAATATTGTAATTAAACAATAAATATGTGAAAAGCCTTCTTGTGCTTTTCATACATTTTACCCAAAAATAATGTGTAAATCTATTTTATTTCTTAGATTAATTTATTTTGCAGAAGAATCTTTATACCTACATGGTGTTCATAGTATTTTTTCTGATAATTCGCCATTTACTATGTTTTAAAACTTGCTCATATATATCTATAATAACAATAATAGTGGCCAATTGTTTTCGTACACCAATAAAATTTTACAAAATTTCTTTTTATCTGCAACAGATAAAATGCGATCTATAAGAGAAAAGAGATAATTTTTTACAATATATAAAATAAATAAAAAAACAGTTAGTAGAGACTACATAGAATGAGTTTACAGTAACATGATTAATCAATAAAATCTTATTGAAACAATAATTAAAGAAAAAGTGGTCTGATTAGACCAACACAGATCTAAAAAACAAAATTATTATGAAAAATGACTAAGTTTTCTCGGGAAAAAAGATAATTCATTCGAAATGCGTACATCGAACTATGAGGCATCCATCATCTGAAATGAAATGGGAAATGTGCGGGTTTGTGACTTATAAAGGATGTCAATAATATGACGAATGTCATAAAATATAAAACAGTATTATTAGATTAAATGCTATATGTTTTTGCTTAACTTAAAATTTTAATAAAATATATTTCTAGTAAGATTTGATAGTATTTATAGAATTAATATACCGATATTTAAAAATTCTTCGTACTGATAAATGTTATAATTTGATTGAATCAGATATATAAAAAATGACTGATTTCATCCGACGCTACAGACTCTCGATTTGCATAAATACACTTTTTTCATATTGTACGTGAGTGATCTTCGATTTTTCGTTTTTTTTAGCGTGCGGAATAAATTTGAATAGACAGGAAATAGGGAAAAGCGGCAGCAAAAGAAAGCCGAAGCAATCATTCAAATCTTAATAACACTCAAAATGTTTTAGTAGACTCGGGGAGAGACGCCGCCGTGGAATTTGCCCTACAAGAAGTACGTGACTCGCCAATAAACCGTTCATTATTAAACGAGATATAGTCCGAAGGGGAAATGAACCGAACCCGACGAACTCGTGGACTCATGGACTCATGAATAAAGGGCTCGCCAGCAGTTGCAAATTTTACATCTTGTACACATTTAGTATGGACCAGGTCAACAAAGGAAATGCAAAGTGATCAAATGTGTACGTTGCAGAATCTATTAATCAATTAAAAAAGTGTATCAACAAAAAAATGGAAAAACTCATGCATTTAAAGGTTGAAATATTCATGATATACTCTTTTTAACACTGTTTTATTATAACAAATATTTTTAGCACTGATTTTAATCACGAATAAATTTAAATAATGAAGCAGAGCTTACACCTGGAACCTCTCATTTTTAAACAAGTAGGATTAATGCTTCACAACCTGTTTTTTTTTTTTAAATAAAATTATAATTTAATAAAAAGAAAATTAATTCATCAAGATTTTTTTTAGTACAAAGCGTAATAATTTTCTACGTTTCTACGTAACACATTTCCATATTTTTCGTGAGTTATATGCCTTGATTTACGCGGTTTTCATATGCTGAAACATATCCCATGATTTAGTATGAGCTCCATGTATTTTTTACGCAGTTTTCAGAATTTTTATGAAACATTATTACCGCGAAAATTGAGGATCATCTCATTCGCGTTGTTCATAAATTCAAAATGTATTTATAATGCATTATTTTTTAATATAATCTAAATAAAATTAAATGTAAGCGAAGGCGAAAAATTAAAAAAAAAATCATTTTCCAAATTGTGAACAATAAAAAAAATCCAAATACTCGAAAATCAAAATGTGGCTGAAATCAAAATATAGAGATATTTGTTAAGATATGAACCGAGTGCCATCTGAAATTTTGCCGTACTTAACATTTTACAACCTCGACCGAGAGTTTTCCGGAACAAACACGAAAAGGGGTTTTGAACATTACAAATTTACGACATTCAAATATTTTATACGATGTCAAAATTCAAATTGCCAATCAGCTTTTTAAATTTTATTATTGCAATGTATCATTATTCCATTCTTCTCTAACGCTTAAGTATTAGAGAATAGGTATTCGTCACAAATACGAAGCCGATTGCATCATTCTTTTCATTGTACAAAGATACAATGGTAAAAAAAATCTTTTATTTTAGAACCATTGTACTAAACAGTGCGCTCCATTAAATGCAGCTGCATCGGATGCGTTCTTATTAATTCTGCACGAGAATTTTCCTCCCGGCAGAATATTCACGAGAATGCATCGGATGCCATTGTTTAGTTTGTGCTATGCACTACGAATCTGCAGAAAGCGACTTCAATACCGAGATGACATATTTTACGCATCGACGCATTCCATCGATATGCCATTTGCAAATTGTCCGATGCGAATCTAGGATTCGAGAGGAAAATATGGTGTGGAAATTCTAGAAAATATTTGCATTACAACTGAGCCATCAATAATTTTATATAAAATCCAATATAAATTTATCGAATATTATGTGATATTTTTCAGAAATATATACGAAAAAAATAATCAGAGAAAGGACCTTTTAATCATCAGGTACAACTGAGTCATAAATCACGATCTCCACGAAAAAGCATTTTTTGTTACACCATAAGGACACTTCAGGATACAAAGGATAATTAAAACTATTCCGGCTATTGGAAATGTTCTCATTTATTTTTAATTACTTCGCAGTGGCGACTTAATCATTTTTATACAGAATGAACTCTTACTACTCTTAGAATAAGACGTATTAACCTGAACGATATTAAATCAATTTTGCTCAATAATTTAGAGTAACTCATTATTTTTATTTGAAATGACAAATCATTGAAATATAAAAATCAGAGAATTTTTTCATCCATTTTCTATAATCTAAAACGATGATGGCGAATCTATGACCCGCGGTTCTGACCCTCAAAGGATTTTCAAATGACCTACGCCTTGATTATCATCAGGATTTCGAACCGGCCCTGAACCAAAAATATATTGGTTTATATACAGAAAATAATCTACTAATTAAACTGACGGATTGACAAATTAAAAAAAAATTACATTAAACAAAATATAAGACATTCTATGTGCGAAGCGAGGTTAAAAACTAATTCCAATTAATGGTAATGATTAGAGACACGTATTTTAACATCTATTTTTTAAAAAAAATAGCGTTTAAAATGACAAATTTTAGCATCTATTTCGCGTTTATTTCTTAATTACGAATTTGAAGTTAAAAAGTCTAATTTATACATAATTTTAAACGACAATATATTGATATAAAAAAATATTTGAAATTAAATAGAAATACAAGAATACACCGATTAAAAAAAATGATATAATGATTAAAAATTTATTAAAGTTTATCATCGAGCATGTTTCTGATCACTTTAATCTAGTACGTCTATTAACAATTAAATTGTACGTACTAAAACCGTTTATGTTGAAATTGATTGAAGGGCAGCATTGCCGAATTCCTCGTGTTTCATCTTTACAGGCAAAAGTTGAATAACTTTACCCCCCACTCCTTTTAATATTACATGATAAATTCTAGGTAATTTTTTTAGGCTGTTAATGTTGTAAACAAAGGTAAATTCCTTATTACCATCGTTTCATCAATTTGAATTACATCTACTTCCAGCTACATGCGGGTTGTACAGATGATTTAAAGTTTCATAAAACACATTCGATTCATTTATATTTAAATGTGACTCGAGTTTTAATAAACTTTTACGGGAAACCGACTTAAGAATATCTATTAACTCTAGTTTGGTGTGTTTGTCTGTTTCAAGAAGTAGCTTCTGGGTTTCCATAGGCAAAAAAATCTTATTGGCTATAACCGAGAGATTTTTTATTCTATTAATTTCACAATAAATGGGAAAGGGTACGAAGTTAATAAATTTATCGCATATCTCAACAACTTTACATTGAATTTTAATGTATTTGTATCAGACTCATACAACTCTATAATTCTTCCTTTTGCTACACTTTTTATATCACAAAACAAGTACCAACCTAAGTATGTGGCATCATAGACAATAGACAAGAGTTGACCATAGAGTCTGTGAGGATTCTCTTTAGTCATTCTTCAAGAAAATCGATATATGGAAAATTTCGCATCTATTCGCAATTTTCAAAATTTCGCAATTATATCGCACTTATCGGTTCTATCGCTTCTATGTCGCATTTATCGCAAAATGCGATAATCACGTATCTCTAGTAATGATGTATTTAAAGTCATCAACTATATACGCAAACGGGAATTTACACAATTACTAGAGAAAATAGAGTTAAATTGAATTTTTAAATACAATAATGTTTCACGAATCAGTGAAAGTCAATTTCTTTATAGTCTATTTATTAGGAGAAATAAAGCTCATTTTAAATTTAAAAAAAAGATTGATTAAATGATTTAATGTTTTTTTGGCCAAGCATCGAAATGAACTGAATTAAAAAATCAGGGAAATGAACAAATGTATTAATTATGTTTGAAAATATTTTAACCATAACGTAGCTTAATATTTTCCTAGATTATTAAAAATCACATTTATTTTAATAAATGTTTGACATCCACGAAAATGCAAATAAAAAGATCCTAATCATTATATACAGAAAACTAAAGTTAGGAAAATGCATTTTAATTTATTTTGTATCCATACAAAGCAGAACTTGTAATATTAGAATTAACAAAATTAAATTCAAATATCTAAGCAGCATAGAAAACTGAATAATGCTTTATTAACGATGTTTGGGCCAGATATTCGTGGGATAATTTTCCTCAATTAATTTTGTAAAATCTACCAATAGAAATAAGCTTGGAAAAGAGTTGACTGCGAATGGCGTAAAATCTATGATTACAGAATGTTAACCTAATATTTAGAAACTATCTTAAAATAAGCAAACAACAACAGATTTCACTTTCCATCAACTTTATATACATAAACATCCGTAACTATGTTTATTAACCCAGCCGTGATGATGGGCATTATTAGGGACCGCAAGATTTTGAATTTTCTTGAATAAATCTTTTAATATAAATCATACTTGTCATGAACTCCTTTGTATTTGGCCAAAAAAGTTTAAAGAATAAATAATATAAATAATCATTGACCTTATTGTCTGTAATTGCGAAATAAAAATAAAAACAACAATATTCGATGTTGTTGCACGCGTCTGATGTTTTTTCTTGCTCGCATCCGGTACTATGTGCCGAGTACGAGTGTCACGTGCCGCAAGAGCTCAGTCTGCGGCGAGACATTAATGAGAGCATTGTTTGAGCGAATATTTCATTATTTGTTTTTCTGTCACATGTCACTAGTGACTCACGGATTAGTATTAAGAACCAGTTGCAAGTCCTGATTTAATTTAAATCAATGTTTACTTTATAGTCACAGGAAGTCGTAGGATAATCTTTCCCAAGTATCCCTTCGAATTGTATTGGACATAGGGTTGAAATTACCCCATAACCATATTTTTATTATGTCGATCTCTTGCTTCTGTGCCTCTTATCTGGGTGTATATGTTTGACCTTTCCATAAGAATCAAACAAATAATTATTAAAAAAAAATCAATTTATTTGGGCCTGATCATCATGTAAGTTAAAAAAAAATTATAGCTGATTTCATTATTAAGATTCAGTCAATTGAAAATAATATTTATTGAAATAAAGTCGATTAGTATCGATTAGATGTACATATATTTATTTATCATTTATTATTATAAATTTATTATTAAAAATTTTCTTGTTTTTTTAGATTGCTGAAACATATGCAAATATAGTAGGTCAATCCGTTGACGTCATGGTGACTAGATTCTTCGGGTTCTTCTACATGTTCTACCAGATGGCACAGGTGTGGGGTAACCTCATAACGTCCACAGGTACGTTCCAGCAAATTGCAAAGGGAATTACGCGTATTAATCTATGCATTAATTTTGTAAATCATCCAGGATTCCGTTCGGAACATTTGCGGTGGCACGGGTGATTTGTTTGCATTTGCAATTGTGCAGAACCGCTTGTTGGCCGTGGCGATTCTCGCCAACTCGTAATTCAATAGCTGAAAGAAGAGATAATGCACAATGATGCAATTTGGCATTTTGGCGCAAATAAATATGCTCAATTTCCGATAATGCGTTTGTTTAATGACACGAATAAATTAAACTGCATCGTTCACGCAAATATTTTGAATTTATAGCCATCATAAATGTTTTTGCAAACTGTGATAAAATAAAAATGGCATTAATCTATATTTTTAATAATAAATACGATTAAAAATTAATGTATCAGTTTATTTATCAGAAAATTTTCTTCGGAGGAGCTAAAAGGTTATAATAATAATTTAATATTAAGTAAACATTCTAATTCTCTCTCTTCGTCTCTCTCTTGTTTTTCTTTAGTCTCTTTTTTAGAATATTCATATAAACATCTCTTCTTTTATGGTCGAAAACATATCGTAATTTTTTATGGTTCTGTCTTTAAATTGCTTAAGTTGCTCTGTAAATCAAGTTCGATCAGTTTATAACGTAGCACTGGAAAAAAAATCTGACCGTAAATATAGTAGGACCTTTTTTATTATAATTTATAATCGAGAGCTTAAAACAGGTATTTGTCAGAAAAATGTTTTTCATTATAAATTGTTATACAACATTTTTTTCTAAATAAAATGCTGTTCGTATTCAATAAAGATGATCGTATTTCACAAGGATTTCATTCTATTAGGTAGGTAGAGGTGGTTGATTTTTATCTAGCCACAGGTGATCTATTTTTCATATTCTGTTATTGTCCTGTCCAAAAAAGGCTTGATTTTATGCGGCGAGTAGAGACTTGTGGCTAAAGACACAGGTCTGCCTTATTTCGGTCACTGAGATTATGTGATATCCATATGCCTTCCAATTTCCCCCAAATTTTCCAGGTGGCAATAAACTATAGATTGTGTTATATTGAGTCTCTCTGTCTACTCTCTTGTCGTTTGACTTGGATTTTGTTCCAATGTCCCATTTAAAACTAGTGCCTTGTTCGAATTCTTAATACATCCCATGACGAATATGCACTTTTTGATTCTCCTAACTAAATATTAGGTAAAACGGAAAGAAATGTCATTTTTTCTGGCTGACCGGTTTGTCACCGGTTGTCGTTGAGTTAGCTCGTCGTATATGGTATCATTTTGAATCTCTGTTTTTACTCTTGCCATTTTTACATTTTTTTTTTATTTTCTTTGCGGTAGTAGAAAATTGTAGAAGCCTTATATTGAAGAGACACATTTGCGGTATTTCATGCTGTTTTGTATTTGATAGTGGATTGAAGCCGAAGACGCTACACAGACCATCTGTGATATTTATGGAGACGTCTTGAAACTGCGAGAGTGCTTTAGATGGTTTCAAAAGTACAAAAGTGGAGGTAGGGAGGACAAACCAAAATCAGGAAGACCCCTCACAATAGACGATGACGCCCTAAACTCATTGGTGGAAGCTGATCCGCGTAAAACAGTGAAGGAATTGTCACATGACCTTGGCTGTCCAATAACAACTGTGCAAGATCATTTGAAAAGGTTGGGGAAAAAAACAGGCAAGGAATTTGGGTACTGCACGATCTCTCCCCAACGGCCTTGGAGCAACGAGTAACAATCTGTGCATCTTTATTGTCCAGACACGAAACAAATCCATTTCTCAGAAGAATTATTACTGGGGATGATAAATGGGTCCTTTACAATAATGCCAGAAGAAAAAAACCATGGTTATCTCCAAAACAGATACCTGTTCCTACTCCTCGGCCAAAATTGTCATTGAAAAAAGTTTTGTTGTGTTTGGTGGGACATTTCGGGTATAATTCATTATGAATTATTAAAACCTGGTCAGACAGTTACGGAAAAGTTTTCCCTTGCCTAATTAAAAAGATTTAAAGTGGAGTTACTAAAAAAACGATCTGTTATGGTTAAGAACAACAGGAGAATTTGAAAGCATGATAACAACAAAACCTCATGTAGCCAAAATCAATCAGGACAAAATCAAAGAACTAGATTTGGAACTTCTGCCACATCCACCGTATTCACCTGATATAGCAGCTTATGACTATCATTTATTTAAATCAATGGAACTTTCACTTCGTGATAAAAAAAATTGCAAATGTTGAGCAGGTGAAAAATCACATAGATTCATATTTTAACAGTAAGCCGCCAGAGCTTTACGAAAATGGAATTATAAAGTTGCCTTTGTTATAAAGGAAGATAATAGACAATGAGGGAAATTATATAGTAGAGTAATATTCTGTGGTTTTTTCTGAAATATTTTTTTTCTGAAATTTCTTTCCGTTTTACCTAATAGTTGTCGAATGACTGACAGGCCACTTATCTAACTGATGAAAACAAAAATCCCCTTGTTGGGTGACTCACTGCGAGTGAATCTAAACAATATAAACTGTCTACCAGAGTCAGAAGTGATTTTTGACTCAACCTAATTTAATCGGCTTCAGAATATTATTATTTAAATTAATTTAACATAATTTAATGGCAACACCTTTAAGTTCAAAATAATATATTTCCGTTAAGATATCTAAAATATATTTTAACGCTTCGTTTGTAAATATTACATCGATGAAAATATTCAATATATTTAATAGTTTTTATTTATACACATTTATATGTAGGTCACTTGAAAGTATGATATATTTAGAAGAAAAATATCTAATATAAACTCAGTTCTATTTTAAGGATAACGGGTATATGCCAATGTCAAAATAGTGGAAATCCTTTTCCCCGACATTCGGATTATATCAAAGAAAAATATTAAAAACCTTTAGAACGCTCGAATTATTTATTTTGATACAAAATTGAAATTTGCAGCACAAATATTTTTTCATGGTGTTATTTTCTTTCTCTGTAATGTGTAAATAATATATTATATCTGAATATAATTATTTTTAATATAAATATAAATTCGCATTTCTATGCATTTTTTAAAAAATAATATCAATGAAATATAATATTATTAAATGTCAATAAATTTTCATGAGTTGTCAGTAAATGTCAATGAGTTTTCCTGGCTCTATTTTTCATATCCGTGATTTTTATTCATTATCCTTTTTATAATAATTTGTACAGTAATCATAATTATATTTACAGCTAATATTTCAATATAATCGATGACTCAAATATGCGTCATTTGTAAAACTGTAGTTAAGAACCGCTGACGCATTTATGCGTCACTCAATATCAATAGATATAATACATACGTTTTAATTAGCGTTTATTAATTATTTTATGTTTTTAAATATTTTTATTGAAAGCTAACCCTTACTTTGTAATTAGGTTAAGATGAATATGATTTGTGCCAGATTAATAAGACGAAAGACGCCTGTTGGCCGCATTTATTTGTATTTTTTTTATATTTCCATAAACGGGCATCTCTTATTCGTCATGGATATAAAAAAATATATATATTCGGCATGTTATTTCCCAAACGAGCAAAATATCTCGGCGGAACAGATGCATGGTGAGGTTATAAAGCAGAAAGTTTTTATGTACTCTCGTATCAGGTCTTTGTCAGGCCTTGATATCTCCGCATTTTCTTTCCCGGATAGACTCTTCTTTCTTCTACACTTTCTTATCCTCCGCCGCCCCCCGTTCCCCACCTCTGACCCCATACCTTGCCAAAAAAGAGGTATTCGACCCCCACCGCTTAAGTTAAACATGTTTTGTACAATGCCATCATCTTTTTATGGTCCCGAAGTGTGGTTAGGGCCGCCTATATCCAATTTGCTGGAGGGCTATTTAAGTTTGGGCCGCTAAGCGAAACGTGTTTACAACGTAGAAATTTCGATATTTTTTTTTTGAAAAATTTCACCCCCACCAAGTTTTACGGCGTAGAAACGTAATTTCAGATTAAAATTAAAGTTTTTAACTATCCGTGCGGAGTTTTGCCCGACTTTTTACAACTAAATTAATTTTAACAAACGGATTCTTACAAAGGGCTACATAATTAATTATACTTTCAATGTTTGTTGAATCTCTGATGATTATAACGCGATTATTAATTAAACGATAACATCACGTCACGGCTAATGTCTATAATAAACATAAATTTGTATTGAAATTTGACAATGATTTATGCGATCGTTCGACGTAAAGATTTTATTATAAAAATTATATTTATAATTATAATTAATATTAAAATACATATATATTGTTTTTTTTACGCGTCACACTTTTACGTCATTTTATTATCCATTAACTTTTAATGTCGGCACTTTTGTATCGGCCTCCATTTTGCGATAATTTATGACGTAAAAAGTTTTTAAGGCTCTCGTTGTGCCTTTTATTGGTCATTAAAGAAGTACACAGTTTTCAGTTTCAATTGTGTCCTTTGAAATTAAAAAAATATAAACTTTTTTCAGTGCTTTCGTCGGATACATCAAACGCAACTGCCAGTCAATATCCTTGGGACAATGGCGTGTCGTTTCGAAAATTATGACAATGTCAGTTTAAATTATATTGAAAAGATCAAAAATAATTGTGGAGCGTATTTTAGCGGAGCTACGGTCACAACAGAAGTGAGTAAAAAAAACGAAAGCGAAAAGTTATGTCATTTTTAATATTAATAAATAAATATCTTTTCTTGGTGTATTAAATATTTTATCAAGACTTCTGGATAAAATGTAATATATATATATATTAGATGGACCCAAATGTAATGTCGCATTTTCAGAAAGCTTAGTTTTCATTAGTCCATTTTTTACGTGTCCTTCGGAAGAACATTTGCGTAGCTGTATGCTGTTTCAGTTTCACGCCAAAAAAAACGTAACAGAGGCAACAAAAAATATTTGCGATGTTTATAGAGACACATTAAACATCAGGAAATGTCAAGGATGGTTCAAAAAAATTAAATCAGATAAAATTGATTTGAAAAATGAACCTAAAGTGGACGATTCCGTAAAGTGGATGAAACAGCCCTGAAAAAAGAGATTGAAAAAAATCCAACTATTCAGTATCGAAGAATTATCGAGCCAAGCCGGTATTTCATGGTCGTCAACTCAAAGATACCTGAAAAAAATTGGGAAGATTAAAAAAGAAGGCGTTTGGGTTGACTGAGAGAAACAAACACATCAGGCACGGTATCTGTAAGTTACTGAAGGAGAAAGAAGAGTCACAACATTAAGCTAGACAGATTTATTGCATCCAGTTCATTTTTCAGACCTGGCTCCTTCCGATTATCAGCTCTTTTTTGCTCATTGGAGCATTATTTACAAGAAAAAAAAATCAGAAGATGAAATAAATTCGGCCCTTTTACACTATTTTGATTCTAAACCTGCAGAGTTTTATAAGAAGGGCATTTTAGATTTACCTAATAAATGGCAAAGGGTCATAAAAAATATTGGTATTATTTTGTATAATTGAGTTTTATAAATGATTAGAAATATGAGTTTTATTTTCATTAAGAAAATACGACATTACATTTGGGTCTTTCTAATATATCATCTAATTTTAGACATATTTAATTGTAAACAAAGCTTGATTAAGTTTTAGAACCGTAGACTGTTTTGGTATATGTTTCAATGCTTGAAACCTTCTTATTATTAAATTCCAACACTTTATTGATAAATAATTAGTATAGAAATTTCTACCATCAAAACGATTTATTATACTGTTTTTTAAAATAATGTCTTTCATTTGAGGACTTTTTAAATTTATTTATTTTTTAAATGCAGTAATTGCATATATATTTTTTAAATGCTCACCATTTTTTGTCTTCTTATAAAATAAAATGCTGCTAATAAAAATGTGAGCAGAATCTTTTTTTCATAATTAAATAGAGACCCAATACAATTTAAACTTTTGAGTAACATTTTCTTATTTTATTGTTCTTTCGAATTGTTTTCAACGCTTTTATACGTAATTTTAAATATGGCAGATGATGTGGTTTCGTTCAGATTTCTTTGCCAGACGAAGGTAGGAAAAAACATCATAAATATGTCTCTTCAATCCCTGGCCTCAGATTTTTTTCGAAAAAAAATATATTTTTTATCTTAAAAAAACCGTATGATCGCTAACAAAGCTTCAAAATAAAAACGAATGCGACGTGTTGGTTCGGTAACTCAACACCTCATTTAAAAAGTGTCATTTCTTTTCGCTTTACTCATACTTATTTATTTTTTTAAATAAAACACGTGTGCGTATCAAATAATATATAAATATTTAGGTGAAATCGTGGTTCCTATATCCTTATTATATTATTTTTTTATCAGGATCTCGAAAAAAAAAATGTATACGAGAAATAACAAGCCGCCAAGAAAAAGAATCCTTTCACCCCGTTCGCCATTTCAATATAAATGTATACCATTCCATTCTTTTGATATCACAATAATAAGACCCGGCCCACACTATCGGAATATTATTACCATTTATTTAAAAATCATATTCCCGAATTATTAAAATATATTTTCATTCGCAGGATAACTCGAATATAGCGCCGCCGGACGTAAATAAGATATATCTGATATCGGGAATTTTTCTCGTTTGCATGGCCACGGCGTCGTTCCTCGTATCGATCGGCAGCGACTCCCTAAAAAGGTAATGTATGCCAATATCTCCATATTTATCATAGAGAATTAATTCTGTTTTGGTCGTAAGCCAACATTATTATTTTAATATTGTGTTACCTTCGGTAAACAACTTTAAGACAGTGTTTATTGGCCATTTACGACATGCAACTTTCTTCGGCTTTGTTCCATTCTTGGAAACGGGCCAGAATAAACAATTTAATGCAATGGTTATTGTATTGTTGTGTTTCTGTTCTATACGCCCAATAAGAATTGATAATACGTTTTATATAAGCTAATCATTTTCTTTACCAAAAATGTAAATGTATGTAACACTATTTACATTTTATTATCAATGATAATGATTAAGCGATTATTAATTAATAAAATAAGTTTTATTATTATTTATTCACTCCAATATTTTATCAATGACAAGACGTCATTGGAAAATTTCAGATGAAGTGCTATTTCGGCAAAAAAAATATCCTTTCTTTCATTGAAAGCTTGCCAAGAGAGAGTTGGAGAACTTTTGACGTATATTTTTAAACTTTCTTCAAAGTCATCGCAGCATCCAAATATGTATATACTT
>JAGXCT010035561.1:0-52686 GCA_022495035.1 Philopotamus ludificatus | reverse complement strand
GTATATTTTTAAACTTTCTTCAAAGTCATCGCAGCATCCAAATATGTATATACTTAAAATGATCAAGTATTATGATATTTTCAATTCCCTTTTTATAAAACTTTATTAGTTTTTTATTAAAAAAACTTTTCTATAAATGCTTTCACCTCGTAAGCATCTCTATTTTTTTCATGTAACAAATGTTCCATTGTAATAAATAAGTGGCAAGCTCCCTTATTTTTTATTATGTTAATTCTGCAGCATGAGACCTCGCGTTGTAATTATAATATATGGCTTATAATTGAATAAAACAGATTGTTTCTTTAACAGTTGTTCACAATACACAATCGATGTAACGATTTCCTCAGGTTTAAGCAACCCGTAGAAGAAACGAGAGAAATCTCACCATACACAAAAAAAATCTTTATTATAAGGACTCTTGAGGGATTGAAACAAGTACTTGCCTGGAAGAAAGCCATTGATTTTGTCGTTTAGGATTATTGTTACAATACGTCGTAAAAATGAGTCAACTTCGAAACAAGGATGCAGAAATGGTAAAGCACTGTTGCTGATAATTTATTCGGGAACAAAATTTCTTTTTTATGGGTTTTCTCAAACGGCGTAGATGATCTTTAATTAAAAACCATGAACAGACGATATTGTTTGTTAACTCTTTAATAATCTGACGAGGATATGACTTCACCATTGATTTCAGGACATCATCATTTGATTTTTATGGTCGTCATATCCGGTTTTTTTTTTTAACCACCGATGACACTTATTAAGTTTTAAAACATTACCTTTAGTATTTTTGATAACTTGTGTTGCTTCTTTAGTCTTCTTCTTTGAACAAACAAAAATAGCATACAAAGGCAGAAGTGCGTCTCATCAATTGTTGGTCTCAACATGCCTCAACCTAAGGGTAATTTTTTTTTAAATAGAAACCATAAATTTATAGTATTTTCTTTAATAAAATGACAAAAACTTACGTGTTTACTGGACCGTGTCTTGAAATAAACTGATAAAAAAAAATGCTTTGAAAAAAATATTTTTTTGCCTGTTTAATATAATGTTAATATAATTATTATCAATCAATTTAAAGCGTTGTTTAGGATTATTTTACAATTTGAAATAATTATCTTCGAAAATCTTGTGTGACTCTTTTGTGACAACTTTTAACTACTGATAAATAAAAAATTTTGTTCCGAAAACAATATTAATTATTTTTTGAAAATTTTTATAATTTCATTTCATTTTCGTCTAAAAGATATTTCAGATACCTAAGCATTTTAAGGTATAGATGAATTCTTCATCTTGGCACCTGACACATCGTACCGGATGCGAGGGAGAAAACACATCGCGCGCGTGGCAATAGCAACGAATATTGTTGTTTGTATTTTTTTCCCAATTCTAGACAATAAAGGGCAATGATTCATTATAATATTTATTTTTTTGAACATTTTTAGAAAAATACAAAAAGTTTGTGACTTGGATATTAAATGAGTTATTCGAGCAAAAATGGGGCCCTTGATAGACTTTTTCGGCACGGCTAAAGAGAATTAGAAATTTCAGAATTGAACGCTATGGACAAATTCAAACATCTTCTACAGACCATGTCTGTAATTATTCGGCCTTCTTCCTTTTGTTAAATTACCATTCGGAGGTAAAACAGTTAATTGGGGAATAAAAATGTCACAATAGTTCAGAAACTTTTTTTATTAAATGAATGCAAAAAATTAATGACGTGTAGAAATTATATTAAAAGAGTTATTCGAGAAAAATTAAAATCTTGGAGTACCAAATAAACCCAATCGGCATTATTATGTTAATTTATCATTATAAAAGTAGTATTTTTATGTTTAAATGTATTTTCTTAAACAGAAATAAATTTCATAGATAATTATCGCATTTATTTTATGAGTAAATTATAAGACAAGTATGCCGCATATAGGAGTTTGAGTACTATTCAAGCTTTTTCAGCGGCTGGTAAGTAGAGGGCGGTATCCTTAGAAAAAGCATAGCTTAAAGCTGTTGGTTAGCATAGTGCACAGCCTCCTTGTAAAGTGCACCTCCTCACTGCTTTTTCTTCCGTCAAACGCGAGGACAAGTGCTCTCGGAAAAAGCTTTTCAATAACCAGAGCAATTACTTTGCTCAACCACCCGTCTAATCACGTAAACCTATTTATTAATGACATTCTGCCATATTTAAAATTATATATTATTTTTTTATTATTTTAAAGATATACAGAAAAGAAAGGTGTGCCCAAGGGATCGGCCGTTTCGCAGCTTTTAGCAACATTGAAGCATACGAGAGAGCCATATCAATTATTGATACTGCCAGCCACTGCATTTATAGGAGCTGAGCAAGCGTTCATGATAGCAGATTATAATTTTGTGAGTGCACACGATTTTATTTTAAAATATTATGCATTAAGATTTTGCAGCTGGCTACGATCCAGATTTTTATTTCCCACGGGGGGTCTGCTTAATAATGCGACATGCACCGGCCACTCAAAATGACGTTATTTTAAATATACATATTTTTTGTGAGTTCAAATTTACGATCGCACCGACACAAAATTTAATTCGCGCATTATTCTTTACATTGTAACGAGCTGTTGGTCGTTAAGTAGGAGCATCTTTCACAGTAAAGTTGTGACAGGAAACACAGCGACCGGAAAGCTGTTGCCAGCTGCAGCTGCGTCCTTTCCAAGAAATCCAGTCGCAATTTATACCGAATGCGGTCGAATAAAGTCGACGCTGTTTTATATAATGAAACTTTGCTGGAATCAACTTGTATTGGGCTATGATCGATACGTTGCACGGTTGAATAATAATCTAATAAGTTTTCTCGGTGCATTTCGGCGAGAGGTTGGGGGGTTGGAGCTGAATTTCTACGACCCAATTTCCTTCATTGAAATTTAACTCCAGCGCGGTAAGATAGAGTGGAGTTTTAAAGTTATGCTAAATATATTAAGTGACTTGAAAGCATTTTCTTTTAGCCGTATTTCTTCTAAAACATAATATATAAATGTTTATATTATTATCACATGTTTTGAGTGATAAATCGCCTAATAAGAAATAGAATGCGCTCTTTAATCATAATATTATTATTTATTAAATGAAATTAAGCTACATTAAGTACGTTTAAATTATTTTTAAATAAATTTCGTTTACATTTTCAATTAGCGCAATGTTGGATAATGCGCTGAGTAGAGTACAAAATCCAGATGGTGTATAAATCTCTGGAAGATAAACTGGTCTGTTTGTTGTCACGGTTTTGTTTGCGGGCCAGACGAATATTATGCCATGAAACTGGCTGTATGTATACAGGACTTAGCTCCAGATTGTGTTTGTAGCTCTACACTGCAGACTCCAAAATTTCATTGCTCTAATGGAATTATTATATCGCGAAACTTGGCTATTAATGTAATGGTGTTTAGTGTGCAAATTAGATGCTTTGAACAATTTTATCCACGTGAGAATAATTTTTATTATAATTTGCATGTATTCATTTTTTTATGAATTATTTTCTACGTTTTATTGTGTTTCTATGGCGTCGTTTGCATCACTCAAGAAATTCAAAACCCGTCGCGTATCTCACAATTAGCTTAATGGATATCCACTTCTGTAAATATTACATCCGAAAACCGCGATGGCCATTAGCTGAAATTGAGATACGGAAACGACGTCATAATCCGACGCGTGACGGCGACGCCGACGACGCCCTGTCGCTTCGAATTGAAATTCGCGGAATTGCAAGTTGCACCCATATTGTCAGTTTCTTCGGCGACGAAATTCCACGAGGGTGGACTGGAGGTGGGAGGTACGGAATGGGAATTTCGCGAATACCGTATTTTGGCAAGCTCTGAAGGTTTTATGTCAAAACAAAGCCACACAATGGCGCATAAACATTCTCCGCTATAAATGTAGCATATTCAAAGCGTGAAAATTTTAATATTTTATAAAGAATTTTACTAGCATGCCATGCACATATCCTACTTAAAGATAAAGTTTATCATATTTTAAATGAACTACAATGCTGATTAATTAATCCATTACACGACAGATATTTCAGAGATACAATTTAAAGCTTAATAAAAATGTATCTGAAATCTTGCTTAAATACTGAAATTTATATTAATTTTTATAATAAAATATTAATTATATCATATATTATATTTTAAAATACTTTTTCATATACTGATTATGCACAATAATATAATATTCTAGTAATAATTTAAAGGGGAAAATGTTTATACTTATTTATAATTATTTACATCGCCATGAAATTTCTAAATCATTTCAAAGGTATTAAAAAAATTAAATATTAAAATTTATTTGGTCATTGAAATATATTAAAATACTTTAATTCATACAAAATCAACCATATTTTATTTAAATTATATTATAAACCAAAAAAACATATTAGCCTTATTTTTAATGGCATGTGTTTAATTTAGAATAAAATATTATTACTTATTTTATTTAAAATACTACATAGATTTATCAATAAAATGTGAAAATTATTTTAATTTTATCATATATTTTTAGATATGAAAAAAATAGGTAAAGATTGCGAAAAAAAACATTCGTAAACTAAAACGAATTTAAGAAAAAGCTCGTGTCACTCGTGCTCGGCACGTCGTACCGGATTCGAGCGAGAAAGAACATCCCACGCGTGACAACAGTATCGAATATTGTCAATTTTATTTTATTTGCAATTGCAGATGATAATAATAATAAAGAACGATAATTATTTATAATAAATACTCTTCAGACATTTTTAAACAAATATTTCATCTTTAGATTTTTTATAAAAAAAAAGGGTTAAGTGACGTTATAAAAAAATTTGCCTAATTTATTTTTGTGATGAATTTTTCTACTAATAGAATTTGGAAAGAAGTGATGTTAAATATCAATCTTAAAATTAAATACAAAAGGCGCTTTTTTAATTTGTAGCTTCACAGAAACTTATTAAGCCTAGACAATATTATATCGATATGAAAATGAAAATCAGATATGGAACTCAGACGAAAAGGAAAATCGGCAGTTGCTGACAAACCTTGTACATTAAATAGACCACTGCTGTATATCGATATGTGTGTATTAAAAAATTAAATCAATAAAAAATCGCTAGATTATTTTGCGCTGTTTACAATTCAATTTTAGTTACTCTATGCAAATATTTAACAATATCTTTAGTATAAACACAATTATTTGCCAAAAGAACTAGACCGTTAAAATATTAATGTTTTTTTTATGTGTTGACCTAAATAATACAGCTCATTATCTTGCTACTAATCGTTCTTCTATCTCCAATTAATATTCATTAGTTTGTTTTCCTGACAACTACAATAAATTAATTAATATATTATTAAAGAAAGGATTAACTCATTCTTTAGTAATAGTATTATTGTTATTATTATCAAACTTGAGCACACAGTTTTTTATTTATAGTCAAAAATTATTCATAATTACATGAAATATATTTTATTCTGATATGCAGATTTAAATCTGTTTTATTAATATTAATTTTTAATTGTTTAATCTCATTTTATTCCCGAATAATTTTGTATCGTTTCGTATTTAAGCACATTCACGCCATTATACTAATTTTCACGTTCTGGAATTTTTAGTCATTATCTTCTAATACTTTGAGCTTTACTGAAAAACTAGACTCAGCAAATTGCCCCCACCTCTCCCTAAAAACAGCGGGATTCGCACTAATTATCCTTCACAAAATATTTCAGCAATTTGTCGGCTGAAGACCTCTCAATTACTCTTAATTAATTACTGTCACATAACTCGTGACGGAATCAGTAGAATCAGCCATTCCGGCCGACCAAAAAATGTCGGCCTTAATTGAGTGTACGTATGCTTTAGACAGATGTACGCATTATCGGACGAAATGTGGTGAAGGCCCTAAGAATTGCCCCACTATTCATTGCCCTTGCCCATTCTTTCACCTCACTATCCTTAGGGGATGAGATGAGAGTTGCGAGCGAATCGAGTTCATACGATTTATTCGTTATATTAAAAATTATGTATATAATTATATTAGAGGTTACTGTTACGCATTATCTTCGTCTATTATACTATGAACTTATATGAGAATTTTTTTTCTATTTTTCGAGGCACTTCCCTTAGCCCTTTCCATGCTATTCGCCAACTGTGCAATCTGTCCAACGTCTGAAAGATCCTCGCCCATAATAAAACATTCGGTGCGTTTTTTTCTTTTATTCTTGGGGTAGGGCAAAGGTTTCTATCGCCACTTTACTTTATTGGCGTCTCGGCTGCCTACTTATCTGAATAAATCACATAGGCCCTTTTTGTCTGATGTGAAACGGATAGGCCTATGCGGCGTTTTTTTCACGCGTGCCGATAGTTAGATTCGCACCCTAAAGCGGATTGAATTATATAGAAATAATTAAAAATTAGAAAAAAAATATTATATATTATAAATACACTCTTTAATCTTCAATCGTGTGTCTTCACTTTTAAATATAGTTCTAGCTTATAACTATTATACTGTGATAATTATTTTAAAATATGCTAAGGCCCAAAAAAAATACTTTTATAATTTCTATAGATGTTATAAACACGAAAGATATAGGATTACTTTAAACAGCATAAAATTGTTGTGTAAAATTAGCGTTCAATAAATTAAAAACATATTTTTTGATAAATATTACTAGAATTGAACTTCCTATGGACTAAAAAATAATAGCTCTAGAATAGTGGTTCTTAACCTTGTTGGCGGTACTGAACCCCACCAGTTTCATATGCGCGTTCATCAAACACTTATATCATACATCGTATCATTTTTCATAAAATCGTACAATAAGTCGGGTGTGTGTTTTGACCTCCACCGAACCTAGGAGACTGACTCACCGAACCCCTGGGGTTCGATCGAATCCAGGTTATTAAGAACCACTGCTCTAAAAGGAGGAATATTTTTGAATAGTTGTAGTAAAATTTTGTGTTTACTATATTAATTAAAATTATAGAATAAGGATGACAAAGGTTTTTATCGGCATGAATTTGATGAACATAAAAAAAATAAACCGTTAAATGATTAGAATTTTGTCATTTGAAAACAGGACAAAGGATGTTGAATTAAAAATTACTTCGTTTAGTTTGGCTTAAAAATTAAACATTATTTTTATTTTGTATGTACATAATACGACTTGTTACTAATTATAATTATGACTAGAGCTTAGAGATAAAAAAGTAGAATACTTACTATGACTACATTTAGTAGTGATTTTTTAGATAACATTGTATTAAAAAACCTAGAACAAAAGAGATTCAATCATATTTTTCTCTATCAATAACAAAATTACAAACAAATTATTCTTTGGTGTAATTATTTTATATATAATAAATTTAATATTAAAATTAATTCATCAATTTTAAAATAGTAATAACAAGATTATTTAAAAAGCATATAAAACCTAAAATTCGATTTAAATCATCGGAATATTTCTCTTATTTTTTTATAAACTGTATTTTTAGGCAGTATCTGGAAAATATTTATTATGCAAAATAATTAATTATTTTTACAAAATATCTAATATTGTATAAAGAATTTAAAAAATATCAACTCGATAAACACAAAACTAATAATTATTAAAGAAACCCTAAAGGAATAGCTTATTTTATTTTTAATATAAATATTAAGTTTAATCGATATATTTATTACGCTTCTATAAAATTATTACTAATTATAAAATTGTAGATAATTGTTACTCTATTTATTATAAGATTTTGGGAAATTATGACAGAATAGTTATGAAAAACAATCAAAATTATGACTGGATTAGGGAAATAAATGTATGATCTATATATTAGGGAAATTCGTAAAAACTGTTAACCATCTTCTTTGGAGTTTTTCAATTACTATTTTAAAAAAAAATAGTTTTGAATCGAAATACTCGTTTAAATCGTAAGGATGTGACAGAATCTTTCTAGCTTAACTCCTGATTTTTTCTTGGTTAATTGTTGCTTTAAGTGGACCTGAATTATCGTAGTAAAGAATTATTCCTTCCCTAGTAAATAAAATTAGTCGTTAGATTTTAATTTTCTTGTTGACAGTAAACTTCTGCAGTAAATTTTTCACCCGGTTTTGAAATAATTCGTAATAAATTATTCCACCAAATGCACAAAAGAACTCTTCGGAGAGTTAACTAGGCTTAAGGATCAGAACAGGAGTTTAATTCAGAGAAAGCCTTTGCCTTTCTTGACTCATGTTATCATAAACGATCTATTTCTCATCTCTTTCGGTGTAAAAGCGGTCAAATTATTTCTCTTGATAACAAATAATTGTAAGTGTGTTTTCTTCTGTCTAAGTCCTCTAAGTCCTGAATGGTTAATCCAGATACTGACTGGATCAGGGTTCTTAATGAGTCATCATTACATTTAGAAGGTCGTCCAGGATCACCTTTAAAACCTTCATTGACATCTACTAGCTGTCAGCACTTATTAGCTTTAATTGCTTAACTGGCATTCATGCCCTGTTCGAAAAGATATGTCCTTTGTCAATTTGTCGTTTCAACATTTTACCCTCAACAATAATATCAATTTGATTAGCAAAAGAAATTTACAGACATGCTTTCTTAACTGTGTCTAAATACGAACTGCACTTTTCTTTCGGGTCTCCCTAATATTATTTAATAAAATATCATTTTTCGTATCAACTTTGTTTTATTATACTTAAAAATATATATTTAAAAATATCATTTTATACGTAGATATTATTATATGTGGGTTCGACACTAATATGTCTAAAAGCCAGATCGATTATTGGCCCAGATTTGAGGTCAGACTCCACAAGTACCGGCGCCACGTTCCTCAGTTTAAAATGATGCCAGCCGGTGTACGTTTGTGCTTTCAGAAGTGCTTCGATATCCGACAGAAAAGTTTTAGCCATATCGTTAGTAAATCCCGGATTTAGCCGATTCGCTTGTTTTCGATTCACTCTGACGTTTTGACATGAAACGGATTTTCGTTATTGCTCATCGTGCAATTTCAGCTGCTGAACACGAATCAATTTTCGCCAAACATATTGAGCGTACGCTCAATCAAACACATTTGTTTTTATTTATTTTTTATAGCAGCTGACATATTTTTCATATTTATATTCTTTTCACATTAATCCTATAACTTCTGGATCGCACTCATCCCACGGACAACAGAGGGAAAACTCTATGATTTATTCGCTACCGTACACATGCCCCAGAAAAATAAAAGATCGTAAATCTAAAATTATTCGCATACACTTTTTCGCAACGCAGTCAGGTTCGATCTTTTTTTTTCAGCAAAATGCGTATATGACATTGTACCGAAAAAAAAATTACCAGGATTTAATTTCGAGGAGATAAATGTCAACAGCAGATTTTGCTTTTGCCCTGTTGTTTTTAAAAAAAAATCTGAATTTATGAAGCCGATTTTTTTACAGACGATACATATTTTTTGCCCAAAATTGAATATATGAAATATGTATTTTATCTCCCATGCAAAAATTACGATTAACCTTTTGGCAATATATGAGGCGTATCCATTGTACCAAGATAATTGATAACCGCTGAAGCGCACATTGTCATCTAAATCCCTTAAGTTTTTTACTTTATATTTAATAAAACACAAAATTTACTCGTGCATACATAAACTTGACTTAATTCAATTTTCTTTCAATTCAGTCATAATTTCATATTATTTTCTTTTCAGGCTTACGTCGCATGTGCATATGGAATCAAGAACATTGGATACGTTATGATAATATTCGGAATCTTCAATGCCATAATGGCTGTAGTGGCGGGGTCGATCGTCAAAATTACAGGAAGATTTCCTGTAATGGTAGTGGCATTGGTACGTATTACAAAATAATCAATTAATAATACAAATATTTTAATAATTGATTTTTCAAAAGCTCTCATAAATACACCTGTAAAATTTATTAATACCTATTCCGTATAAAGTATTTAATAAATAAAATCAGAAGTACTTTTCAATGAAAAAAATGCTACTCTTTCTAGACCACAATATAGTTTTATTTAACGTACTTACATAAAATACTCGGTTTACCTGAGTAATTTTATTTTGTTGAAATGTTAACACGAGTTGCGAAAGCTTTGATCTAGTAATAAATTTATTTTAATAATATAATAATTTTATTTAAAATACGAATTTAAGATAACTATTATATTATTTAAGATTTCCATATAATAACTATGCTAAAAAGGGCACAGAATTAATTATTCGAACTGCCTCTGTATATGTAATGAGTTTTAATCCATATCCGTGCTGAATTCATTAATATTTTATCATAAACTTGCTATCAATTCACTGTTTCTGTTGTCTTTTCCCGAAAAAGCTCTTAGATTAAATCCTATATTTTTTTTTAAATAAATAATAATTAGTATTCGGCAATTAAATACGGCGATATTTTAAAACAGTAGTTTAAATATTTTTTTAAGGTGCAGTTTAATTTTTTTTCAATTTAAAATTATCTGTTTCTGTATCCAAACGGTTTTACTTAATATCAGTATCGGATTTTGCGTTCACTATATAAGCGGCTTTATCCAGGCTTTGCTTCTGTTTATTGAGGAGAAATATTTCTTCAGATTTGTCTCTAGTCCTAAGTAAATGTTACTTCATAACAGCTGAAATATAGCACGTAGTTTATCGTTTTTTTTTTTTATATTTCTACGAGCCTTGTAATCCGTTCTCGAGCCACGTGGTTTTATGGTGAGTTTTATTGATGAGCTTTGTCAGTATATTCATATATCAGCATATGCTACAATAATCCAAAAATCTAAATTAATATCTTATTAAGAATCATCATTACATGTATTCAAGTATTACTCTTTATTTTATATCTAGAGACTTGGAAATAGTTTTGTCTTAAAAAAATAATTCGATATAGCAACGAATAGTTCAATATTATATATTTATACAAAAATCTTCCTGTAGAGAAGTACATCATAAATAAAAGGATCTATGTTTTAGTTCTGTTCTGTTTCTGTAGTAGCCCAAACAAAATTTCCTCCATTCTCTTATTTTTTTTTCTATTTACAAAGCTCTAATAGTTCTTTTGTGCCTAATTTAATTTTATGATGCTGTTTTATTTCCTTTTTATCTATGCTATCAACCTCTAAGTCATAGACTTATGCAGATACAGATACAACAGATTGTGGTGTTAAATCCTGAATGACACTTTCCGACACATTTACGAGTTGTTTACACGTCTAATTAATCTCTCGAAAGACAACTTTGCTTAAATTTCGTCGAATTTTCTTATGTAATAAATGATATTTGCTTATATGAACTTACTTAAATTAGAAATGTCGATCAAAGCCGAAAGCTTTAACAAAAAATAAATCCGGGAGGAATAATTAGAGGATGCCAACATCCTCTGTAATAATTATTTATTTTAAGCCATCAATTCGTGACGAATATAAATATTCTTAAGTTAATTTTTCCTGATTGCAGTGTAATATTTTAATATTCAGCTCGATTATTTTCAACGTTAGTAAATCATTATCCTTTAACCCTTTGAAGTACTATGTCGAGGTGGCCTCGACATTTTTTACTTGAGTCGTTTTTAAAATAATTAAGAGACGATTTGATATTTTTTGTGACAAGGCATTCAAGAATGTTATAACAAAATACGTGTCAAGGGTTTCTCGGCCGAAGTGGGGCCTTAGAATATGTTTTGTCTGATTCTCGTACAAGTTACATCTCAACATTTGTCTTATATTTTGGAAGCTATACGACTCAGGGACTGGTTAGACCTGACTTGACGTTTACCAGTAGAATTATGTTACATTTATTCAACATCTTCCTGATTACAAGGGGTATCACATTTATACAAATAGATTTTATACGAATGCAACATTGGCCAAAGAATTGCTAAAGAAAAAATGTTACTGAACAGGAATAATTATGACCAAAGATATAAAAAAAACCAAGATTAGTAATTGGAGTAAAATAGCGTTTAGAAAAAAAAATACTTTCGTGCTAGCTTGGCGCCATAAACGCATAGTTACTATGATGAGTACAAAGTTCACGAAAGTTCTTCGAAAGCTGTGAGAAGAAGACCGAAGAGATCAGCCCAAAATAATGAACTCACGATAAATAAGCCTACGGTTATACATAACTATTTAAAAAAATATGGGTGGGGTAGATACCGCCGACCAATTGACGACATCTTATTGCTTCATGGGTAAGACTTTAAAATGGTGGAGGAAATTATTTTTTTTGGGGCTTCGAGACTAGTGTTGTAAACTTCTACATCTTATACAAAGAATGTGAAAAAAGGAGAACAGAAAGCCTATGAAGCACAAAAAATTTCGCCAAACGTTGTTGATGCAATTGGTCAGAAATTTTTGTGTATCGAGATCAAAACCGGGGAAATCATCAACAACTGATACAGAACAATGTTTAGATGGAACTGGACATTTTATTTACAGTAATCCTAAGAAACATAAAGACTGCATGGTATGTTCAAATCGAAAATTTGCTGGAGGAAGACGAGAAACTACCTTCTTCGGCGAAACGTGTGATAGAAAACTAGGCCTTCACCCAGGCGATTGTTTCAAGAAATATCACGAGTTAAAATCATTTTTTATACATTTATTTTCACTTTTTCCAATGATTTCACTCTAAATATATTTTTTAGCAAATTCGCTGAAAATATCTCGGAGTTGCTGGTAAGCTTTTGAAAAAAACATTGGAGTTCAAAGGGTTAATCTTCGGAATTAGGTAGAATCATGACACCATAACTGGCGAATATGGCGATACATCGGTATTATTTTTTTCCTCAAGTGAAATATCATATTTAAATAAAAATTAAATCATCTAAATATGAATTTATCCGAGGAGAGATCGTCGTTTCAGAACTCGTCCCGCTGCGGATTCAGCACTCCCCAGGGAACACCCATTCAAGTACTGACCGCTCCCAGTTTTGCTTGACTATATCGCATACAACCGACTTCGTGTAATACAAGAGCACATGTTATTGTACAATGCCGACTTACAACATAGAAAAATAAATAAAATTGTTGCGGCCGAATCCCGGAGGCCCGATTTTTTGGCCACGCCCCACTCTTCTATTCCCAAAACCCCCATAACCACCCAAATCCCGCCCCCCTCCCTCCCGCCGCGTTATAGGCCCTAGTCCTCGTTAAATATTTACACTATACGATATCAGATTTTATCCTGCAGAGACATGGCCATACAATCGCCTTATTTATTGAGGACATTTATCATCGGCGTTTGCCTATGCGAGTTTACACGCAATTTACCAACGGCCAATTCATAATAATTCATTTCGGATAAGTTAATTTTGCGAGATGTTTTGCCAGTTTTATTATTCGAAAATCCCCGAACGGCTCGCCCCTCTCCCGGTCGGATCATGCGAAAATTACAATTCCAAGTTGGAATTTTTAATTTTTGCACATAATAATTCAATTCGGCGGGAGGGCGAGGATACAATCGGCAGTGTCTTCGACTTAATCTATCTAAATAAATATATATATCTATATATATTTTTGGTATTCAAATTAAATTATTTTGCTCGCTTTCGCACAATAAGGACGCGATATTACATTGGCATCCGTCAATAAACGTTTGTTATCTGTCGCGAGATCCGTCTCCATTATGGCGGTGGCAATTTCACGAGTCGCAAAATTATACAACGTATAATTAATTTGGGAAAATGCCGCGAAAAACCGAAACACCGCAGGAACAAAACAATTTAATGTACTGAGAGAAGCCTTTGTGGGAGCCTCGGTTTCCAACTTGTATAATTTATTTTACACTTAGCATGTCATAAAGTGCGCTGGATCCTTTATTCTGGATAAATGTTATTGCTGAAATTGAATGTGTTTAATACAGACTGTAATAGTATTGCAAAATTTACTCAATTAATGCAATATGATAAAATATTTATTATATTGCATTAATTGCAAAGCATAGCAGAGTGACTATATAGAAAATCCTTTATAAAAAAATGAAAACATAACTTTTTTAATAAATTAATATGATGACATTGCAGACTAAGCTCTCGCAGCACGTGTCAAATGCACGTTCATTCGCAATCGGCACATCGTACTGAATGCGAGTGAGAATAAACCATCGCGCGCGTGGCAACGCAGCAAATATTATTGTTTTTATTATTTCCTTCACAATTGCAAACAATTGCAGACAATATTTTTTTGTAATATTAATAATTAAACTTTTGTACATAAATACAAAAAGTTTCTAATATGTAGGACTTATATTAAAAGAGTTATTCGATAAAAAACTTGGGGTACCGAATATCAGCATATTACTAGTAAGATAATAATTATTATTTATTAATCTATATAATTTAAAAAAAAAAATTTAAGCATATTTACGGAATACTAGTACAAAGCTTTAGTAATTCGAATATAATAACATATTAATATTTCAGTTTGATGAAAACTGTAATCCGGCCTAACTGTGCAAACAATTAAATTAAATAATATAATACTTGCCAATTTGTTTTAGTCGCATATTTTTCGTTAGGGTTAAAATAATTCTGAGATAGAATTTTCGCAGGATATTATTTATAATTAAAAGCCTTGGGATTTGTTATTTTTTAAATATATATTAAATATAAATAGATATCACAGTCTTGGAAAATGCTAGTTATTAATATATTATTTTGAATATCAATATCATGCTGATCAATAATAAGCTTTAATTTAAAAAGAGATTGAATAACTGTGATGCACTGGAAACTATGAAAAAAAAATTCTTGAGAGCTTTTAATAACTTTTTAGTGGGGTTACACTCTAACGAATTATTCACCATCTTCTGAGCATTTCTATGTAGCATCTTAGATTTAAAGTTGTTTAATTTTTTACTGAAATTTCTTTGAACCTATCCGTACCTACGGTTCGAAAACAATCGCGTTATCCGAAGGGGGTCTCTCAGGGACCCCAAGCAATTGAAGTCAAGATATAGTTTAATTCTTCGATCGTTTTTTTAAATGGATTATTTTATGAATAAAAATAGTTATTCATGATATGCTTTATAATTTGGAAATTTAAACTAATCAATATGACGCGTAAATGAAACCGTTCTCGACGATATCTCGCCGCAGAATGAGCTCTCGCAGCACGTGTCACTCGCACTCGGTACATCGTACCGGATGCGAGCGAGAAAAAACATCGCGCGCGTGGCAACCGCATCGAATATTGTTGTTTTTATTTTTTTTTTAGCAATTGCAGAATAAAAAGAACAATATTAATTTATAATATGTATTCTTTAGACGTTTTTTGACAAATACAAAATGCTTGTGATGTGTAGGATTTATTTTAAAATAGTTTAATAGTAAATTTAAAAAATCAACCCCATCGGCATGGATAGGTTAAAAATACAGGCGGCTCTCGACTTTCACACTTATTTGATTGCTGAAAATATGTGCGAATGTTGAATGTTAGAAAGTAGAACGTCGATAATAAAATATCAAAATATGAATATTATAGAACTAATGATAATATATTAATAACACTACCCTCCTATAACGTTGCCTCCTATAGAGCGGCGTGCTTGGCAGTTCCTCCTATGGCGCTTCCTTCTGAAGCGCCGTTTTCTACAAAACGCTAATTTTCAAGATCAAATAACTTAATATCTCAAAAGCGTATGAACGAAATAAAATTAGACAAGGTCATTTAAAATATGTGAATGTAAAAATGTTGTATTGATTTCGTTCTATTTACAAATTACATTTCCTAATTTTGTATGCATGCTTAGTCTTCTAAATGGCGAGTTTCTAAAGCGTGGTACCTATCTCTGCGCTATAGGAGGGTTGACTGTATTATTACTGTAACTGTATATTGTTATTATTACTGTAACTGTACGTAGTTATTACTCTTTAATCCATGGGTTATTTGAGTTAGATAGTATTAAGATCCTTAGATACTTTACATGAATCAGTCGATTTTTCAGTGAATCTAAATAAAGATCCGTTAAGATTTTTCAGATTCGGAGAAGGGGAACGTGTCTCTCAAACTTATATTTCTTACATCTTATCTCTTGAAAATCTGTATTATTCATATTTTTGAAGCCTTTTATTTTCACTTATTAGAGCTATACTTAGTTTATATTTTTCTCAAATAAATTTATTAATAATTTTATTCACAAACCGTTTTTCGGACCGTATAAAATATATTCCTGTTTGATATTATAATTATTTATATAATTTAATTAAATTCAATTATCTCCAGTAGACTCCTTTAAACATTTAGAGGTCCATTAAAAAAATCGGGTCGCACCGGCGGACGTCTCCTAATCCTTTTTACAACTGTACCAGTAGCCGGAATTAGGCGAAATTTGCATACACGATCCACTTCAGGGCTGTGCCAAATTTGCATACATTCTCCAAGGATAACTGATAATTCGGCCGGGTCGAACGACGCCTGAACAAATTGTCCTTGCGAAATGTAATTACGAAAATGTCACCGGCCCACGTAATTGGCACACTGATCCACAATTGCTGACTTTAATTTGCAGATGCTGCACCTGTCGATATTCGTGGCGCTGCTGTACTGGAGGCCGAGGCCCGACGCCCCGCAGATGTTCTTCGCGATGGCGGCGCTGTGGGGCGCCGCCGACGCCATCTGGCTGGTCCAAGTTAATGGTAATCTGCATATTTTACAATATTCATCAATATTTAATGGGGGCGATCTGCATAAATCCTCCCCGTCCGAACGGTCAGGTCCGATGAGCTGAATTATTAAAATAATATTCGGCGGCGGCCATCTGCGGCCGTGTAATGGAGTGAAGATACATCTGTTGTGGCAGCCCTGGACCGAGTCGCCATAATAAATCCCGTTGACTTATCGGAATCAACGGTGTACTGGAGTTTACTTATAATTACACTGGAACGGCTTATCCGAATTTCGGTTAAGCCGGGTGTGACAATTTTACTAATATTTTATTTGAACCCTTAATGTATTTAGAAAAAACAGCATATTTTTTTCGGTATTTTATCCAGTAATATAAGATATCCTAACCAAAAACTAAAAATAAAAAAAACACGTTACACGTTATATCATCATCATCATCATTTGCCAGTCACAAGGTTCTCACTCGCCGAGGGCATGGGTCTTACCAAACTCTCGCATGGTAGTCGAGGCCAAAGTAACCTTAGTCTCACACGTGACGTGAGGGCTCCCCTATCGTGTCCATACCACGGGGACCTGAGCCGTCTTGGTATGCGGTTTTTTGTAAAGAGTTTCCCTCTCTTGGCCATAGCTGGCATTGAATGTACATCTTTTTCCATGTTGGTATCGGATTTTACTCTCTCGACTGTTTCTAGGCAAGTAGGAGGAGGCTTGTCTCAGTATTCGTTTGTTCACTACTCTAAGGCGTTATCTGCTTATAACGGAGTCACGAGTATAAGTAGATACACCCAGAAGTAATGTCGTTTTTTATGTAACAATTGGATAAACTATCTTTAATTTATTATTAAGAAACTAGGATTTGAATCATCATTACCAAAATCAAGCTGATGATAGTCGATAACATTAGCTGTGCAGATCCTGTAATCTTCCGGATCTGGAGAGGTTGAAGACTTTCTATACCTCGGATCTCTCTACAGGGTCAAAGCTCAACAAGGTGATATCCAAAAAGACTAAAAGCGTTTAATCAAGAGTTTGGTATTCTCCATTTTTACATACGGCGTTAACACTTGGATCACAAAAGGAAATATGAAAAAATGAACGCTTCTGAAATGTGGTGTTGGCGACGCCTGCTAAGAATACCATGGACAACTAAATTTAGAAACGTGTGTCAAAAGGATTCTTCGAAAGTTTGGACATCTCGTCAGAAGAAACGATAGCCTGGAGAAGCTCATCGAGCTTAGTAACGTACAAGGATGCAGGGTAAAGGTTAGGGCGCTCATCTCCCGGAGCGACCAAGTAAAGAAGACCTGAATAACTTCAATGCAAGATACGGATTGCAGAGGATCCTGGTGTGCCGATCCTCAGACATGGGGGTGACGATTCAAGAAGAAGAATTTAAAATACCTTCATGTATTCCATATCATTATAAAAAGAAACTAAACTCTGGATCCTCCTTTCAACAGAAATGTGCTTGATTCTGTACTCTTTAAATTCTTTATTAGGATTTTTTCTTGAAACGACAATTAAACGTGATAGAAATCAGGGCCGACAACCCCCTCTCTGAAAATCTTAAAATTACGACAATTGCGTCCGCGATTAACCAAAACAGCCTCATTTCCTCGCTGAAAAATAAAATGTATATTTAAATAAACAAATAAATGAATAGAAAATGTACGACCTATTGGGTATATCAGGGACATTAGGATATTGATGAAATCTACATTAATATCTTGACATTTAAAAAAAAAAAGTGTATTATTCAACGAATAAAAAGAGTTATTCATTATTTGCTCTACAAATTGATCGATATTTTGGATTTTTTAACTAATCAATATGACGCGTAAATGTCATACGCACTCCGCACATCGTACCGGATGCGAGCTAGAAAAAACATCGCACGAGCGGCAACGAATATTGTTGTTTCTATTTTTTTACGCAATTGCATGACCATGTCTGTAATTATTCGAACATAATTTATTTGAAAATTTTGACAAAATTCTTCCTTTTTTTAAATTACCATTCGGGGGTAAAATAGTTAATTGGGGAATAAAAATGTCACAATAGCTGAGAAACTTTTTTATGGATATTTTCCCTAATTTTGACCACGCTCCCAAGTTTGCAAATAAATCAAAACTTTGCCTAATGAACTATGCAGAACTTTATGTTATTTTAATAGATAAATTAATCTATATTAGTTTATTTTCGGAGATTCGTATCCGTGAGAACTCCAATAATACTTTGGACAGCTTAATAATTATTTTAAAAAAATATATACAATGTTATGACGCTGTTCACTTTAGTCGAGGGCGCAATTGTCGCTTTCCAAGATTGTCGGCAGGACTGATTTGTCCCGCGTCTAAACTTTATGGAAACTTTACGGATAACAAATAATTTAATAATTAAATTGAACTTCTTAGCTTTGTCTCATTATTAGTATTTCAGATCCATTAATTGTGCCTTAAAATTTGAGCAAATTATTGGAAAAGCTATTTTTTTTAAGAAGTATCGAAAACTGTAATCGAAACTTAAATAAAACGACTTTTCACAGTTATTCGAGAGTCTAGCATTCAATTGCCCTATCTTTAACCAAAAAAAGGGTAATATCCTGCAACCGCTGCATCCCGTATCACACCCGAACAATTTATGACTGCTGACGTGACCGTTGTCTGGGTACAACCCAGGTATGCCTGAGCACGCCGTCTTTTGTCCACGGCAGTAAAATGGGATCGGAACCAAAGACAAACGGCCACATTTAGCGCTGCCATGGCCAACGTTTGCTATTTAGCGATTTATGGCGCCGATAATGGCGTCGATACTTAAGAGTATCGATATATCGCTGCACTTAATGACTTGTTGAATCACGCGAGAGCTCTCGGAATAAATCAAATAAATTAAAGTAATGTTGATCATTTTTCACGACATACGTTCGAGGTATTAATATATAAGTAGAACCATTAGATACAATATACACTTGTATCAACGCGTTTCCTAATTATCGAAACACTTCTGGGACTCGAACAGGGGCGCGTCGTCCATATGGCCAGATTGTGCGACGCACACAAGCTCCGGTGGATTAGGTGATACACCTAAGCCTCGTATAACACGGTCATATGGTTCCACAAAAACGCCGTGTAATACAAATCCGTGTTTTACGAGGTTTGAAGTTCATACAAAATTAGGGTTTGCGTTCCAAAAAAATATAAAAATTGGTTCATATTATTTATTTTTTAAATAAATAATCGAAACAATATACATTTACGTATTTGTTGTGAAAAAAACATTAACAACATATAATAGATCATTCATTCATCATCGCTATCACTTAACTTAACACTTAACATCACTTTTTATCGTCAGATGATTCTGGATTATTTTTGGATTTAGCCTTTAAAAATTCTGTAATAAGCAATTGTCTGCTTTTGGCGTATAAATCTTAAGGGGCCAAGATCTGTTGTAATTCCCTCTTGGACTTCAAACTTCTTTCCGTTATAGGATCATTTTCTATAAAAAAATGTTCTAATTTATCAGCCAATCCCCAGCCGTCATTTATTGTATTTAATGTAAAACGCATAGCTACTTCGCTGCGACTTCTTTCCGAGTCATCAATTATCGTAGGCTCATCCAACATTTTGACCAATTTTTCTTCATTATTTCTTCGATATCTTGAATATCCATATCAAATCCTTTTCTACCAACACCACGATAAATGTTAATTGTCTCTTGGTATTCAACTTCTATTGGTGGTACAACATTTTCTGCAGGGACTACTTCTACAGGGCCACAAGTTTTTCCAAAAAGAATTAATGAATTATGAATAATGATTAAATAATATTAAATAATAATAATAAATAATAAGAAAAATAATAAATAATAATAAATAATAAGAAATAAAAAGAAATAATAAGAAAAAATAAGAAATTATAATAAATAATAATAAATAATAATAGTACTTAATAAATAATAATCATCCAAAGGGTTAATATTTTTTCGAAAGTTCTACGAATATAATACACTTTAATTGTTGAAATTATTCCTTGGTTCAGAGGCTGGATTATAGACGTAGTGTTTTAAATCAAGCGGATATCCTGGTGCATTGTCTAGTATTGAACCGGACAGGAAAACCACTACTGCAGTTTGATACACTTTATTGCTTTATAGACTCCAGAATATAAAGTGGAGTAAAAGTTATTACTGAACTTTACAAATCATTGGGGCCCTATTATACAGTTATGTACGACATTTAATGTTTAGTTTCGTGGGTAGCTGGCTATTGATTTTAATTATACTAGCGACATCTGGTTCCTTGTTCGGAACAAGTATCAATAATAATTAAAAATCAAGATTCTTTTTCTTCATATAAGTTTCTGCATCAGGTATAAAACACTTGTAAAACCAATTCCTAAAAATAATATTTGGCTCTCCAATAAACAGGTAAATTCATTTTGTCACAACCTTTTAGTGTTCGTGGGTTTTACGACCGATTAATAAACTATGGCTTCATTATGAATTCTCTGAGTAAAGATATTCTATCTTTCACCACCTTAAATCCCTTCGCACGTTTTTCGCTTTTTGATATTTAGGTTCGATGAGGCATCCTTTTCCAGTACAATCACGTTTCGTCCGGATTGAATATATGGTCTGGTGTGTAACCCTTATTTTTATAATTTCGGTGAATTCTAGAGTATTTTTTGTCAGATTCTCTGTCAGCCGGCCCAATTTCTTATAGTTTTTTTTAATATTATGTAGTAAGAATCGCTTCTTAAAATTTTCAAACCATCCTCTACTAGCAGAAAATTCAACTGATAAAAGTAACGAAACAAACAAAATTCTCGATATGTTCTGTATGATTTGTCTTGGCGCGATCCATGACCATACAAATCAAGCATATTGAAACCGTGTTATATAAAGCGTGTTATACAAAAATATTTCACAATTTATAATCCCGTAATGTATAAAACGGTGTTATACGAGGCTTAGGTGTATTATCTATTAATTCAACTTTCTTATAAATCAAACAAATTTCAGTATTTGTTTAACTTTTGTTTTTATCTCCTAAATTTTGACAAAACCTTGTTTTTTTTCGTCAAGTCTGAATCATAATAATACGTATTCTTCAAAAAAAAAAATCATTTTCGTCTGTAAAAAATGTCTCGACAAAAGGTCAAAAGTTTATAAATGATCGTTAATTCAACTGAGCGAAACAGATTTATATTATTTTCCCAAAAGAAATTCAAGCTCACATATCTCGTTGTTGTTAATAAAAAATTTAATGGGCTCCATTTTTTTATTTTTTTATTTTATTTCGAATACAGTAAAATCTTTAAAAAAATACCAATTTAAATAATTAAATAAATCGAACAATTAGAATTAATAATACTGCCATCTATCCATCGCCATATATACAAATTTAATTAAATTGAATAAAAAAAAAAAAATTACTACTTTTCAAATGTGCTGCGAGTTATAGAAAATTAAAACCCTGATCTAAATAATAAGATACATAAAATTAATAAATAATGAACACTAAAAAAATCCGAATCATTATCGAAAAAATAATCTAGCAATAAGATTGGCTAACAAAATTCAAGAAGATATATTGGCCATGATCATTAATAAAAAATACATTCGACTTGTTTTATATATTTTTCTGTCTAAATAACATCCGTGTTCATCTGATAATACTAATGATTAATTTTCCGTTACAGCACTATCTGGAATACTGTTTCCGGGCAAAGAAGCAGCAGCTTACTCCAGTTTCCGGCTGTGGGAAGCCACGGGAAGCGTGATGGCATATACCATGTCTCCCTTTCTCGCCACCCACTTTAAGATTTACATCATCCTGGTGATCCTGATAGTAGGCATGGCCGGATATACAGTTGTTGAGGTCATGGAGCGCAACGCAAAAGCGGGACTTCCAAAAGGACATGAGTTCGAATTGGTCAGAACAAAGAATCAGACTCCAGCCATGGATACAGACTGATAATATTATTATTAATTATATATTATATTAATATAGTTGTTTTGATATGTGTGTATTTGAGTATATGTCGAAACATACGTCACTCCATTTGAACGATAGACTCGTTCCATCAAATAGTGTCCGTGTAAATCGAGACCGATAAATATATTAGAGAGACATGCTCCATTATTTCAATAAAATTAAAAAAAAATGCTAAATCGAAGCCGTGTAAATAAAGCACCATACAAATAGCAGGATTTGTACATAATAACTCAGAAGTAGAAATAAATAAACATGATATTTTTAAAATAATTAATTGGTAAAATAATCTGTGTGCTTTAAGAATAAAAAATATGACTGATTCATTTATGAAATTATATCTATTTATATTCAATGATTTTTTTTCTCGTACCTGTTTTTATGTAAAATTATTCTAATTTTAAGATTACCAAACTGCAGTACATCTGAGAATTTTCTGAAAATTCATTCAAACGCTCAAGATGGCCTCTATATAATGTAATAAATAACATCTATATTTCATCTCAAGAAACTCAATGTATAATAATTTCTTTAAAAAACACCCAGACGTGCTATTAATAAAGAAAAAAAATTCCCGTGAAATATTCTGAAATATAAATTATTCATTCGGCGCAAATTGTTTCATTAATATTTTTTTCTCTCACTTAAATTGCCCGTTTAATTTAGAAATTCCTTCAAACAAATTCATAAACGGGAACAGTTCATATTTTAAATATTAATTTTAAATATCGGACGCCGGTTATCGTTTTATTCTAGTTTTTTTTTATATTCACTTCTTCCGCAGAATCCCGCGGGACGTGTAATTATATTTGCATAAAGAGTGCTCTTAAAATAAAAACCAGGGACAAAGGCAAAAGTGACATTTTATCCCTTGAAATTCCAGACATAATAAATAAAATTTTGCTTCAGCCATACCCGGCGAAATTTAAACAGTACCGCAGGCCTGTGCGAGTATTTTTTTTTTTGGCAAAACCGTTGAGAAAGCCGCTCAGAGAAAGCGTTAACTTTAATTACCTGGAAGCATCGTAATTCATCCGTGAATGAAACACAATGGCGGTTACAGGATTTTATTATAGCGTCTCAAATGTCCAGGGATAACGTATATTATAATAATACGTAAACATGTATCATTTAAATCATATAAAATATAAATTCATTTAATAAAAATATGTTTTTCTTATAAATAAATATGATATTGTAATCCGTGCAAAATAATACATTATTACTGATACGATGACACCTCTGTGAATATTTCATTAATTTTATTAAAATTAAATATATTTTTATGAATACTCATAGATGTCACTATGTTTTTATTATTAAATTTAATTAGTTTTAATAGCTATGTATAGATGTCTCGATTTAAATATTTTTATTTACGAAAATATTTATATCAAAAAATATATCTATATATATAAGGATTATATTATGTTAAATAAAAGACTTGTTTGTATTACAATGACATTTATTTTTAAACATGTTTTCCTATAAGAGTTTCTTCAGATTTTCGCATTTTCTCAATGACTATTTTATAAATACCGCTTCTCACCGAAATGATCTTGATTGTATCGCCATCGTTACAAACTAGCTATCCAATAATTGCTATGAACATGTACATATCTCATCTCTTTCATCAATGTAACAATTTATTTACACGCGTTTTCAATAATTATCAATAAATAAACAAAAAAAATCATAATATATGAACAACTTAAAGATAAATTTGTGGAAAAACATATTATATATAATACAATACGTTGTCGTTATTTTAAATCTGTAATAATATATTTGTTAAATATATTTAAAAAATAAATCTATTGGAAATTAAATTATTAAAAAATCCTATAATCACTCAATATCCTGCTAGTGCCATTTATCATCAAGAAAAATGTTTCATTGTTAATTTAAGATTGTCAATTGTTGAGATATAAATTCTCTTGGAACATAATATGATGATATTGATGTCATAAGCTCACTATTATTTTTTTAACACAAAAATAATAATCTGGCTATTCATCATAGATTAATGTTTCGTAATATTTGTTTTTACATAAATTAAACGCCATATGGAAACTGTATGTAATTACGATCGGGAGAAACCGCAAATCTGAATTTTTAATCATATTTTAGTAGTAATATATATTTTTTAAAATGGATTATAATGTCAACTGTTAAACCTAAACGGAATATTTTTATATCTACATCCATCGTGTCCAATGATAATAATTTATGAATTTTCAGTAACAATTAATATTTAACTCGCCGAAATTTGTACATAATTTTTTTTTTAATTTTGCCAAAAATATCTCTTTTTTTCAATATATCCAAAAATCGTTTTTTTTTCACATATATAAATTTTAACAGCCGAAAATACTTAATTTTCAATGATTTTGTACAATAGAAATTTTGATCACAAATTGTTTTTCATTGGTCAGTATATTTATTTACTATGAACTATTCTTAACGAGGAATAATCTATAATATACATTGTACATCGTTAAATTTAATTACAATTAATTAAAAACAGTTTGTTCTTATGCGTATTATAATAATAAATCAAAATCTGATAAATATATTTATTTTACAGTAATGTATTACAAATAAATAATCAATTATTTATCGGATGATTTACTGTATTACATTAACCTAAATGATTATCATTATTTTAATCAAATCATACAGTAATTAATATGTGTTTATTAATACTAAACACAGCGCATTCGATACAGATACATAATACTTTGTCGGATAATTACATCTATATCTATTTAAGATAAATAATATAAAATAATTTATATACACAATAAAGCAAATCAGATCTATATATATTTAAATATATTATAAATAAAATGCTGATAAATTAATAAGATGACTATTACAGTAACTATAGTAACCTTCATTTATTAATTGACTTGTATGATGCTAGTAAAAAGTCTGCAGTTAAACATTATCCATGAAGAGTTGTAATTATTTATAATCTAATCTCAGATATTATTTATTTAGAAATTTGAAATCTGAGCAAAAATAATCGTATATTTATTATTATTGCACTTAACCTTCGTTTTATATTATTAAAACATTTTTTTTAAGATAATCATTTGCATTAATGCATCTGAATGAAGGTTTTCGCATTGAATTTGATTCACATTAATATTATTTATATATATAATAATATATATATACATTTTTTTCTTATTTCATAACATTTATTACTATTTAAATTTAATTTTCGTTCCTTAGAAATAATTTAAATATACAATCGACTTTATTATAATATATTAATTATGTATATCGTATACGATAAAATTGCAACAATGCAATTTTATTAAGCATTGTTTTTTGGAAAATTTTACCCTCGAAAAAAATGCTTCCATTAAAAATTAATCATTAATGTTATTTATTTTTTAAGATAAAATCATATGCACTGTGAAAGATTTTTTGCATGAACTGAAAATCGTTTCATATATATATTCTTTTCATATTATCACAAAATTTTCTATATGTACACATTTTTTTTATAGTTGATTTTTGACAACTCTTAATCGGAAAAACAATTACACCATCCCCTTGGACATCATTCGAACAGTGTTCTTTAGGGCTTGTCGTTTATTGCAAAACCATATTCGTATCACTTCGCGTTCGTAGCCTAACTGATGAGCTAATCCTGTGATTTCAGTACCTGAAAAAATAAATAACAATTTAATATAATAAATAAAACATTCATATAATTAAAAAAAAATATTGCTATACCTGAAGGATGTGTATTTCTTTCGAAATGAGCATTTAATAATTCTAAGGCTTGCGGAGTGAAGGATGTCCGTCTTTTACGCTTTTTACTTGGCTCCATTCCGATGAAATCAGTGAGATGTCCTTGGCCAGATGCATACCTATAAATAATAAAAAAAATATTATATAATATTGTATAATATGATAATTGGATCATTACAGTTGCATCACAAAAAAAAATGCTTAAAAACATTACTTTCGTATATTTATGAGATAAATATAGTGTGTATAAATTATTCTTAAAAAATAAGGTATTATTTTGAAAATATTATCTGCATTATTTCCTATAGATTTTCAATATTTCTGAATATTCTAAGACATGGTAATTATTTTAGGTTTTTAGTAAAAAAATATCTGATTACAGATTCGTATTAGACCAACAATTTCGGTTCAAATATCATCGTCGATTCATCTTGATGTTACTGATTTTAATTTATTCTAGATATTTTATAATATTTTTCTGATAAAACATTTGGTACTATAATATTTTTATCCAAAAAGTTATAGTACCAAATGACTTAATCAAAATCAACGATTTATAATATAAACTAATTAATTCATCTGATTTTTTTAGATAAATTACCGGATGTCTTAAACACATTTTAGTTATGTTCACTTGTCGTATTTTAGACTCTTTTATATACATACATTAAAAAATAGCAATTAGTCTCAATGTCCTGAATTTTCCGATTGTTCATAACCATTAATGCAAATGAAAATGGTTTTTCTACTATTTATATGAAAATTTTTAATCAAAGTTTATTAATTTCGAAATGCATTTGGCTTTTCTTTATTAAAATATTTGTTTTAAAAATGTAGATTTAAAAAATGTTGAATTGCAATGACAGAAGTTTACTTTTGGAATGAATATTGTAGAAGAATAGAATTTAATCCAAAGCAATATTATTTAATTTTCTTCTCTAAATCGCATTTGATTAAAATCTATGATAAATCATTCCATCTAACATTTTGTTCATTATTAATTCTGTAAATGTTTATTTTTTATTAAGGAAACAGAGTTTTATTGTCTGTTAATTCTTTAAGAAAATTAGATACAAATTAACTGCAATTTTTATTAGATTCTACTTGTTCCTGATTTTTTTCTAAATTTAAAACAACCATTGCATATAAAAATATATTTCCCATTATTTGTATAAAATTTCTAAACACATTTTAAGATTAATTAGCATTCTCTTGAATTATTAAATAAAAAAATGGGTAAAAATTGGCTAAATTATAAATTATAGTTTGTTTATACATCAAAGATAAATATAATTTAATCCAAAGTATTGGTATTTAATTTGCTTCTTTGGATCTCACTTGAACAAAGTCTAGGATTTGTTATACACTATAAATACATTTTGTTTAATAATTAAGTCCATGATTTTTCTTATTGATTAATTATGAGATAGAGAAAGATAAATCTATAAACTTATTTTGTAAGATATGTATTAATTTCATTTTACTCTTTTCTGAATTTTCCCTAATTTAAAAATACTTTTTGACGATTAATTGAAGGCTTTTGTTAAATCAGAATCTCGTATAAAAATTATAGAGGTTATTAAAAAGCTAGAAAATAATCATTGCCATTATAAATAACAATAAAATTAAAGGATAACCATAATTTTCCTTTACACTAAAGAAACCCTCGCTTTTTTTATTGTAAAATAATTGACATGTCTTCAACTAAAATTATTTCACACGATCAATTATATAAAAATATAACATAATTTATGCTAATAAATATTGTTTTATGCATCTTACTCACCAGATTATTAATTTATTTAATTTTATTATTAGAAGCAGTTTTAGATATATTTTCAGCAATTATTTTGCGAGCATTCAGGTAAAAAAATATATGGTGTTGTATAGATACGATTATAAAATCATTTTAGTTACAGATTAGATGAACGATGGACGAAAGCGTATTGGAGTGGCCTTCGTCCAACCAATGAATGAACATTTAATGATTTATCAATATATTAATTATATCGTTTTTTACGAACCTTTCTTCCGCTTCTTTCATCCATCGTTCCAGCACAGGCTTTATTTTCTGTGCACTCTTTGGCGTAATATCTAATTTTTCAAATCTACAAATAAATAAATCAATCAATAATATGTTCTGAATAATGAAAATAAATTATAATAATAATAATAATATATAATTAATACGTGTCATGAGCACAGGACATTGACATTTCGATGTCGTTGACTAAATTATTCATATCACATTAGTAAATATATATATTAAAATTTAGTACAGATATATCGTATGCCAATGCCCTGGCTTTCAACAGTCCCTAATAATAATAAAAAAAATATATATAAAATCAATTAAATAAGAAATCAATTAAGAAAATAATATATAAGAATACAATCATATAAAATTTTAGAGTTACATATTATACATATAATTGAAAAAAAATTAATTAGTGCGTCTTCATGCAATCTATTAACATTTCATACTAAAATTATTATAATAGATGTATTGTGGTAATATGTAAGGATGTTTGCTAAAATAAAACACGTACATGTTTTGCTGTTGAGACGACAACTGCGCGGCAAACATCTGCGAAGCCAGGGCACTGGGGACGAGGATTAAATAAAATTAGAAAAAAAAATTAAACAACAACAACCTAACTTTATAAATAACGGATTATATTACAGATTTGATTTGCTGAAAATGTAAGTATTAAAAAAAAATGCGATCAATCTGCAATCATTGCTGAAATGTTTTCCAAATATTTTCCAGGTCAGATCGCCGTTTCTGGATTTTTTTATCCATCGAGATCGAGACTCGGTACGTCAGTGTGGAATCAATAAAAATTAAATTAGCACAATTAGCACTGAGCATGCCATTTAAACAATTTATATTAATTAATGAAACGCTCACGTCATGATGTAATAACGATAATAAATTCAACAATTAATAATTTAATAATATAGCGTTATCTTGTATTAATGTAAAATTAAGATAAGCACATACTGTTATGATGAAACTGATTAACCATCAAACGGCCGAAATACAAACGTAATATCACACTTAAAAATGTTTATTTAAAATAATTGAGATATATTGTTATTCATATTTAAAGAACTCTTGATTTCTGTTCAATAAATTAATTATATTTTAAAGGATAATATTATAAATCTTCGATTTGCGAGAGAGTAATCGGAAGTTAAATTCATTTAAGATGTATAGAAATCCCTATTTGAGCCATATCCTTATTTTTCTTCATCTCCATGGTTCGATGTAACAATTTTTGGACACTATGAATTATATCAAAATAATGAAAATATATGAATCTGGATTTACACCACATTTACCACATTTCCATAAACATAAGATTTGTTTCATCGGATTATTATGGAATCAGCTCGATGGATCAAATCCTGAAAGAAATATGTTTCCGAAATGCGGTCGAAACTCATTTAAACGAATATTTCTATTATTTAATAGCTATTTTTTGAAGAATTTAAAAGCAGTATCATTGGCATGAGCTTTCATTCTATATATCTATAAAGCTCTAATAATAATCATATGAAATCCTATTACTAAATATTAAAAAAAGGATCATGGTTGTAATCGTTTAAAATGAAATAATATAGAACTAAATAGTTGAAACACATATTAATTGTAATATAGTGTCATATAAAATATATTTATGAAGATAAGTAGTAATCGATCGTAAAATTTATAGATTACTATCATACGTAATCTTTTAATTCCAGAATATATATCTATCAACTATTTCTATGAACGATAGATAACTAATTATTACTCAAATACTTATCTAGCTCAAATATGATATGAATTATTAATATATTTTGATATTTTTTAGGCGCAAAACGAGAAGAAATGATATTTAATTAATCAGTTATAATAAAATCAATTCATTGGCATTATTAAATTATTAATATTGTTAAGCTTTCTTATTATACCGGTGATAGCATAAATATTCTTGCGATGTAAAATATCTACTTCTGTATATTAAAATAAGAGGAAGTACTGTAAGTTGAATGATGATGCTCTATGAAGTCGCAATAAAATGTCTATACAATTCAACTATTCTACAAGATTTTATTTATGACCTTTATCTGACAATTTGTATCGACTCGTTTCTGATAAGTATTCTGAAATTAATTGATAAGTTTCCATGAAAAACGTATTTATTTTAATCCCTCAACATTGAGCCTAAAAAGCTCTTCCACTGCTTAAAAAGAATATTTATAATAAATTCCATAATACTAATAATATAAAAGGTTTAATAAAATCTTTGCAACATCATAAATTTTGTTCCTAATCTCAAAGATCTTTAACAAGAAAATAATAGGAAAATTAACATTTAATACTTTAGATGACGATTAAAAAATAGGCAGATTTTTGCGCTCATGTAAATTGACATTGATATTGAGAACTAAACTTATTATTGTAAATTTTTACTTGTAAAAAAATTGTATGATAGCTCAGCCTCAGTATTCACTGAAAACGATATTCTACGATTTATTGCGAAAAAACAAATAAAACGATATAACGACATTTTGCTTTGACTGATGAGATAAAGACAGAAACTGGGACATCAATTACATTTATGGTGTATTGAAATTAAGTGCCACAGATGATTTAAATAAATCCAACGGTAGTTTTTAATTTAAAAATCTGACGAAGATATTTTATGGCAGGGTAATAAAAAACAATTCGTTTGCTAATAGATCGGTTGAGATTTTTGAAATCCAATATTTATGACTACATAGGCTAAGAATATTTAAAACAGATAACATTTCTTTTCTTGATAATACACTTGCTCTGACGTAAATTGACATTGTTAGCCATATTGAATGATTTATCTCTGGAAAGAAGGAAAAAGTAGATATGTTTTGTCTGTATTTGTTAAAAATTAGAATGAAAACAGGACGTTTTCATAGCATTGAAGAGATAAAAACATGATCTGGCACAAGTACTAATCTATCTAATGAGAATTATTTAAATGGGATCTTAATTAATATTAATAAATATATTTAAAAAAAATTAAATTGCGTAATTGCTCGAACACATGACGAAACGCCGACATAAATACGCATAAACAAATTTGCGGCTGAGAAAGATCGCTCAATCTCCGCTCAAAATCCGATAAATAAGCTACCGGCCTATAGTGATCGAAACCAGTATAGCATATAATTCGGTTTCCGGCCGATTAAGTGTTAAGTTCTAAGTACAACGAGACGTCCAACGTTTTCTTTTAAATATCTGAAGACGTAATATTCGTATAATCGATTACAATACACATTCCGGTATTCCGCAGGGGTCAAATTTAGGACCTCAGTTATTTATTTAATTTATAATTGATATTCATCGGATCTTTTCGAAGATGATTTAGAAATATTTCGATCTGTTTCTTCGGCGGAAGATGCCTTTTCGTTGCAGTTGGACATTGATTCTTTGCGAGATTGGGCAATATTAAATCGTCTTCCATTAAGTATTGGAAAATGTCAAAAAATTACACTTTCTAGATCAAAGGAGTCCATAATCTTTAATTACAGACTTGGGAACGTAACTCTTCCTAAGCATTAATCTGGGTAATTTGTTTGATTCTAAGTTAAAATTTAGTTTACATGTATCGGACGTGTGTATGAGATTTACATGTATCGGACGTGTGTATGAGATAATCAAGAATGTTAGGCTTTGTCTTGAGAAATTCTCATCACATACGTAGCACCTTAGTTATACGAGTGCTATATGATGTATTGGTTCGGAGCTTGCTCGAATCTTGTTCCATTATATGGGCGCCTTATTACGCCTCGAATTTCCTCAGATTAGAGAAGATATAGAAAAAATTTCTTAGGTATCTCTACATGAGGTAGGATTCTATCCAAGGTTATACCCCAGTGCTTGGGTACAGGGCTGCCTGGGGTATGTAACACTCGAAAAAAGAAGGTCGATATAATTGGCAAAGCACTTCTTCAAGCTGTTGGTTGGCGCAGTACATAACCTCCTTATACTGTGGGAGTTGCCCTTATTGGCGACACCTCACTACCATTGAGCTCGTTCGCGTGTGCTTTTTCTTCCGCTAAATGCGAGGACAGATGCTCTCAAAGACTCTCCGGTAACCAGAGCTGCTTAACCACTTGGCCGAATATGTAGATTTATTTGATGTCAAATATCGCCATTTGATTTTTCCGTTGCGTTTCGGCCGTTTGAAGTTTAATTATTCAATATTAAAATGTAATGATGTATATAATATCTAAAAGCTTTCTAAATACGGCTTCGATTTAGATAATCACCTGCAAATCGCACTCTGAGAGTAGGCAGGCCCTTCGGTGACCGAGAGCGCCTGTCCGACCTGGGTCTGCGTCAGTCCGAGGCTCAGCCGCCTCAGCTTGAACGCCTTGGCAAACTCCTTGATGTCGTCCAAGTTGATGCCGTCGACGACATTGCTGGACGTCTGATTGATCGTCGGCTGGTCTGAAAAATTAAAAATGCGCAAATTAGCGAACGCGCTCTCCATCAGAATTGGACGGGCTATAAAAAAAATTAGCTTAATGCGGCCAATTAATCGCTAATTTACAGACACGAAAATTGGCCGGATCACATAATTCATCACAATATTTTCTCGTATCATTCTCTAGATCGAATTAATGCCTGATTATTGGACGCCGCCTAAGTATGCGCGCAAACAAAAAGCGATACCGATACCAGAGTACCATCTCGTTGCCAATTATAGTTGCTGCGAGCAATTAAGTAGCAGACAGATGCAGTACGATGCTATTAAAAGTATGTCCAGGCATTAGCTCTATTAACCCAAGGCCATTTCTTGTTAATAAGATAATTTCGTACCAGATGCGAAAAAAAATTGAATATGAATGAAAATTGTTCGGTTGGGCATCGTCATATTTTTTTCCACGATAATTGCAAAATATTAGTTTTACCATGCCAAATTCATTACTTATTCAAATATATTATGATTGATCAGAAATAATTAATTTATTGAGCGAGAAAAAAATGCTTTTAGCTATGTCGGCGGTCGATTTTGATCTATTTTACCATTTAAGTGCATTGAATTTGATATAATATGATATAATATACGCGCATAGCATTCACCAAATGTTCTAGAATTGATATCTGGCATTTAAGCTTCATTACTGCAATTAGGGTGCAATTATCACTAATTGTTAAGAGTACATACAAAAATGCGCAGGGACACACGTTACACTGTTCGTATGTGTACGTGTGTGCGTTCGTTCCGGTTCCTGCGTACGTGCCAGGGATCGTCAAGCTTTAATAATTATTTTTGATCTAACATCATCATTTGCGAGCCACTAAACACTCACTCGATGAACGTATGGGCCTTACCAGACTCTTAAATGGCAGTTGAAGCCAAAGAGGAACCTGAGTCTCATACGTGACGTGAGATGCATTTTTATTTCTTATTTTAATAGCCAATGACAAATGGATTAAAAGCAATCTTCTCACTCATGATCCAGACCTAGAACAAGCTTTAAAACTGCAAAACTTTTGAAACAAAAAACACAAAAATAAATAAGAGATTTACAAATAATAAAAAAAATGATTACATCAGCTCTTAGTATTTTTTTTTATAATTCAAATAGATGTAATTGATTTATTGGGTTTTCTTTGTTACCTTTTTTATACCACAATGTTTTTATTTTTGAAAATAGCACGGTTTTTAATGGAACGTATCTACTGTGTAAAAATAGAGTTAAGTGTACATCTGACCCTCGTATAACACGGTTATATGATTCCACAAAAACATGCAATGTAAATCCGAATTATATGGGTATTAAAAATTTTAAAATAATATTTTCTGCGTTCTAAAATACTATAGACATTTAAATCTATTGCTATTTAATAATAATATAAATATATATAAAGATTTAACTAACCATTCTCAGACTATCACTTATTACGTTTAATAAAACATTTTTTTAAGAATTAAAACGCCTGGTGATGTGAACGATTTTAAAATGATCCTTGAACTATTTTTCCATAAAAATCAGGATTTATATTATATAATAGAAAGCAGAAAGTCATAGATCAGGACGAAAAATATATTATTTGTTATAAATAAATTACCCTTAATATTAAAGGTAAACCGAAAAGTAATGACAATTTTTGTGGCGTTATTTTATGCAATTTTTATTGTATTTGGGATTGAAACCATTGAAGAAACTATTGAAATCATCTGTGAAATTTATGAAAACGTCTTAAAACTTTGAAAGTTATGATTAAACGTTAAGCTAATATCAGGAGGACCTCTAAAAAAATGAAAATGTTGGTTCTGAACGATTTGGAACTCCTATCCATCAAAGGATGATTTTTTGATCAGAATCAATAATAATAAAATTTAACGTATTTTTAAAACAACGTGTATGCCACTCTTCATCTACCGGGTAAAATCGAATCCGTGTCATCGAAGTATCGTGTTCTACGAGGGTCGGGTATAATTAATTAAACAATGGATCAAATAATTGCGTAAATTATATGTCCCTGAGTATTTGTTTGATATACATATATTGTGTACGAAAACAATGTGTGTAACTGTATTGGTAATACTTAAATGCAAGGGGAACACTCCCTTCCGCCACTCATCAAATCCACATATAAGGCGTGGCAATAAAGTTATGGGAATAACATTTATTTTTTATTATGTCAAAAATTAATAAAGCGCTTAACAAGCTATTTGACGAGCTTTTGATATAATACAATTGAAAAAATGTCCAATAATGAAAACCAATTCAAATTGAAAACCGTGTAAATTACGGAAACATTTTTTTTTACACGGTAGACTTCGTATCAGAATGATTTTGAATTACGTTCATATAACCATTGATTAGAACGAGTCCAACGTGCTAATAAAATATTAAATTAAATTAAATCAAGTTTATGGTATTTGATTAACACGATTATGCTGTAAGGAATTCTTTAAATTCAAAATAGATCGAAAACCGTGTAAATCACGAAATTATTTTTTGCAGGTTTTTTTACACGCTTTTTTTTAATATTTATCAATCATAAATTTGCACATATTATTAAAAAAAAAATACATGGTTATTTGCGTGGTTAGAATTATGCTTAAAATAAATATACCGTGCTAATCAAAGATGCGTATTCAATCAATTTTTATCGATTGTAATAAAAATATTTAGAATATCATTTATGAGCAGTAAGAGAAAATATGCTATTTTGATAATATTCGAAATCGTATATACCGAATATACGATTTCGAAATAGCACGATTAATCATATATGTATTATAACTTTTTACACAAAATTTTAATAACACGATTTTAATTTTTTGTTTATATTTATTTCAATAAATTCATATTAATTATCATAACTACATTATATTGTGAATAATTTATTTTTACGTTCATGTCATAAATTACACGATGAAATGTATAATTTATTCAACACGGTATAATTAATCTTTATATTCGTATAGTTCACCGTGTTGTTCAAGAGTTATATTTAAGGTTTGATATTAAAAAAAATAATTACGTATTTTTGAATAAAATTATTATTATTATATCGTCGGTTTATTTCAATATGTTTAATCAAGTTAACAAAGATCTTGATTTGCACGATTTTTATTTACACGAATTTATACCTCGACCCTCGCATAACACGGTATCATATATAATATATACAGTTTTGTATAATACGAATTTGTGTAAAATAATCTTACTAAATATATAAGATATTTTATTTGATCGTGTTGTACGAGGGATGTAAGTGTAAAATAATATTTATAAAAAATGTTGAGCACCACATGCACTTAGTGACGTCACGCCAAGATGTTTCAGCTCTGCCCTTTTTTATTCTAGCATATGTACGTCGAATACCACGTGCACGGTTACGAAACATTTTTTATAGATATTTTTCCGAATACAGTGGCGGGATGTGGGTCAAGTCTAATAAAAATAAAAGGTTGTAAATACCTGGTGAATCAGCCAAAAGGTCCGAGGCATCCGTGGACGCCGGAGATAATTTACAAGGCGGAGTTCGTCCTGGAGAATTTCCTCCACGCGCCGGAGTTATCGTTAATTCCCCGTTAGTGGCGGCCAACCTGTTGAACACGACACGTTTAATACGCGCGAAAAAACCAGCGGTCGACAACCGTTTAAAAAATAAATTAAATAATAAAAATATAAATATAAATTAGCGTCATACGTCGCAATAGTTAACTGCAGATAATGAAGCCGCGTATTAAAACATCATTATATTGTAATCATTCGTTAAGTATGTCGATAAGCGAGTATATATTTTTTTCCTTGCCACTTTAATGTTATGTAAATATTTCAAATTACCCGGTAATATGCCGAGATAATGTATGACAATTTTCTGCAAATGCCGATGACGCCATATTTATTTAAATAAACGACGGTGACATCGTATTCACGACAAATATCATTAATATATTAATTATGATACTCAATGCAGCATCCGTAATTATATAATGATGTAATTATCTAGACGTATACCATCGAGAATGCATTGAATATTAATTATGATCAATTGATGCGGCTTGGATCTATTTTGCATAATTGTATATTAAAAAAATATATTTTAAAATCATTAAAAACAATTGTGCGCTTTGTGTTTGATATTCTCGCGTAATACGCATGCGCATAATTCAGGGGTAGCGATTTTCCGACCATGATCTCGTCATCATCAATATACAATGAAACCATGTTTTTACCTGCCCGGATTTCACGTTTTACCGCTATTTGAGTTCAATTTTAAGTCACGTTTTTTATTTCCCGCAATTTACGTTTGAAATATATAATTTTTTTTGACATATTTGTATAAATGCGCGACGTTTTTAAATTCTATGTCATTACCGACAAAATATCCTGTAAATAAAAAGCATGGATGACTTTTGAAAAACAACTTTTGAGCTTAGATGCTATGATGGAAGCTAAGAAAAGAAAAATCATTTTATTCCTTGATATTATATAGGAATATAAAATTAGCTTTTTCCCCCTCTAAACTGTACTAGTGAACTGAAGGCATTGGAATAATGTGTGCTTTTAAACATTACTACCGCAAATATCTGATACAAGTGTTATTTTAAAAATTAGAACGACAAAAAGATCCCAACAATAGTTATCTATATTAAATATTAAATTAATAATTAATTCTATATTTAACTAATATTAATTGAATATTGAGAATTCTTATATCTCGGCTGATTTATTATAAATAATAATGAAACCGACTTGGAAGAGCAAAGAAGAACCATGCTGGCAAACCGGTGCTACTTTAGACTTCAACAGCATCTGCGGTCGAGATTCCTCTCAAAGAAGACTAAAGTCAAGGTCTACATGACTTTCCTCAAACCCATCCTAACATACGGATCTGAATATTAGGTTTTGACAATATAAGATGAGCGAAAATTGGATATCCAGGAGATGAGAATTCTGTGACGAATATTTGGAGCCGTATTAACCCCTTGTGTGATTTGCCCGAATACAATTCGGGTAGGTATTTTGCTGACACAGTGATTTGCCCGAACTGGATTCGGGCACATCGTACACGAAACATTTTATAGTGATTTGCCCGAATCCAGCTCGGGCCATTCCTCCACCAGTCTAGAGAACGCATCGCACGCGTTGAGTGGCACGTGTCATAATTTGATCTTTCGAGAACAATTACCCACATTTTTCCAAGAGGTTGACCACAGAGGTGGTTAAAGCAACGAGGAGCTATACCAGCTATACAAGGATATACCGGTCACAGCTGTCGTCAGTCTGACCAGACTCCGGTGAACTCGCGTGTCAAGGATGAGGAATAGTCAGCCACCGAAAAGGCTTATGGTTTACAGGCCTCACTGTTCCCGGAGGTAATGAAAAGGCTGAAATGGTTGGACGAAGCTAGGGCTGTTGCGCTTATGGATGATGATGATGATGAGATGATTTTATATGTATGGGGTGAAATTTAAGAAAAAAACGATTAAAAATTGTTTTTAAAAGCTGGAATCATTAAGGCACAAGAATATAAAATATTAGGTTGATGCATAAGTAACGTCGTACTTTTATGTACAACTGTGTTAACAGATGTTCTTAATGGTGTCTTTGTATCATATAAAGGAAGGTTTCTTCTAACATTTTTTTCAGTTTACCGATAGCGGATAATAGATGATGACAACGTCATGGCATGACATCTGAAGTTATAGATATAGATGAGATAGTGGACAGTCCCATCAACGAAAATTTATCCGACGAAGAATTATCTGGTGAATAAGAGATAATAATCCATCCAATTCCATCAAAAAAATATTTTATGAGGCATATTAAGGGCTTTAAAAGCTATTTTACCAACATCAAAAACATACAAGACGAATCTTTCACAAAAATATATACCAAACTGATTAAGTTAATTTAAAAAACGTAAAAACGGGGTTTCATTGTAATATACATAAAAAATACGTATTATTTTTTCAAGATTCAACAATACGCGATAGCTGACAATTAAACTCAATAAACCGGGCGTAGTAAACCGCGTTATCTCGCGTCATTATGCGTTATAAAATATCTATACATAATTAAAACAATTATCATAATTTTTCATAATAATCCACGGCGCTACGCAAGAGGCATAATAATTATTATATAGCAACATTATTTTTTTTCGACTCGTTTATTATGAATAATTCCACTTTGGCAGTAGATTAATGATATAAATTGTTTTATAGCATCCCCCCCTAATAAACAAAAAAAAATACCGCAATTATGTAAAAACGGTGTATTAGAATGCGTATTTTTTTTTAACAATGCCAAATATTTCTCATTGATGATATTTTAATAATAAATTATGACTAACCTGCTTATGCTATTTAAGGCAGCGGACACCGATTGGTTACTACACGAACCATTAATTCCATTAGTCATACTTCCGATGGTGTCTCTATCCCGATCCCTGTCCCTCTCTCTACTGCTGTTCTTGTCTCGGTCCCTTGCCATTTCGGCGAGGTAGGAAGACTCGCCGTGGCTGTTTTGTGACACGTGGTGATACCCCAACGAGTCCCTCTCCTTGTAATGTCTGTGCTGATTGGATTGATCCGACCAATTGCTGGATGAAGACGGTGAATGCTGGTTGGATTGCAGAGGGTTCGATTGAGGCACGGTCTGCAGTAGGGAGTGCTGACTCGAGGAATGTCCGGAGTGCAGATGTGGCTGAGGCTGTTGCTGCTGTTGCAGCGCTTGCAGAATCTGCTGAGCGCCGACGGCTCCGTTGGCCAACAGTCCGGGAAGCGCCGAAGGATTCAGGAGGGCGTTCGTGAGTGCCGCATTGGCACTCTGACTCAGAAGATTGTTTCTTATGGAAGCGTTGGTGGTGGCACTGTTTAACAACTGATGCGGCTGTGCCATCGCTTGCAAATTGGCCAAGGACGTCGACACGACCTGACCATTGTTCAACGCTAAATTCACCATTTGATCACTGGAGTTCACTTGATTTACTGGTATCGTAAGTATCGTCTGCGTGGCGATACCTGAGGAATTAATAAGCAATAATTAATACAACATATATAAGATTTTGCATTTTTTAACAATTCAACTGTGTAATTATCGTTAAAAAATATTCGGAACGTCAGAAATAATATATAAGTAATAAATTCGAAAAAAATACAGTCATTGGTGGCGAACCTTTATATTATACTTGCGCGAGTCAAATATTCCTTTATTTATTTAAATAAACACAATCAATAACTATGCCACAATTAGTTAACTATGATGTTTACGTGTCACTTTAATTGAAAAATGCATAGAAACTTGTATACTATTGATTGAACTTATGATAGCACGATTTGGATATTTTTAAATATTATTGAAATGATACCTAAAGTGTTTTTAATGATAGTCATCAAATTATACCTGCAGCAAAACAGAACATAAGAGAAAGGGTTGATGAAGTTATTATCTCTTTAGACTTGTTCTAAGATATTTAGGCCTCTAAACTTTGGACCTTGCCATATAACGAAGAATTCATACGAAATTTATTATTATATTAATTTCATTATTTTTAGCAAGTAATAGCATTTATAATAAATCAGTTTCCGTATTCGTCGAACACGGTCCTCTGCATATTTTCGTATTCCAGATGATGACAAAAAACAAGAAAGGTCTTATTAACTGTTTGCGGTCCAATGTTAACCGGTAATGGACATTGGATATTTTGCTACGGGTCACAATAAATATGGGAATTATCTAAGTTCCAGATGTAAAATAATAATAGTTTTACATCTATAATCTGCAACATGTGACTTCAGAAATAAAAATATATCTCCGACAGATTTTATAAAATCCGAAGTTAGCTAAGGAAGTTCTAAAAGAAGAATTGTTACCTCATTGACACGATAACAGTAAACAAAAAATATGTGTCCAAATATATAAAAAAGACCGAAATAAACTGTTGGGAGAAAAATAAGAAACACTTGTGTAATCCTGACGCAATAAGGGAATCGTCACAAGTACAAAACATACGTCATCAAAACAACTGGCGAGAAGAAAAACCCCGGAAAGCTCGACGAATATTTTTAGCCAAAATTAACTATAAATAAATGTGCATGAAGTGGACACGGCTCATCGAGATTTCTTGAGGTTTTAAATCTCAATTATAAATTCTTTTATTTAATACGAAGAATGCGAGAAATGAGAAGGAAGTAATCCCCTAAAACATATACAATTTCAACAAGAGTCGATGATACAACTCATTGGGAATTTTCGTACTACCAAAATGCACATATCTGGGCTAGGCCTTGCATTACCGGTCAACCGGTTTATCGGTTTACCGGTAAATTACAAAAAATGCACTATGGAGAATAGGGTGTTGTTTTTTGTTTAAGACGAATTTAGAAAAAAGAGTACTTTGCATCGAAATTGCAAAACTCGGTGGAATTCCTTCTTGAAAATGCTGTAACGATTTTATGAAATTAAAAATGCGATCTTAAAAAGTTTGATTGATATAAAATCAGGGATAAATATCGATATATGAATTTGATATGATCTCTGACATAATATTGGGATTACAACCGATAAAAGTAGCTGTAGAAGCTCTCTGTCGTGAAGACATAAATCCATATACAGTCGACATAACATTGAAATTTATACTTGATGAACTGTCTAAATACAGTTATTTTTTAGCCAAGGAACTTAAAGAAGAGCCAATAATTCGAATAAAGTAAAGGACGATATATTTCGATGTAATTAATTAATAAATAATTTTGAAGAATATGGAATACTCAATATAACGAATAAAACAACAATAATTGAGAAAATCATAGATATAATCAGCATGTTTTTTTAAGGGATGAGAATTATATAATTTCTGAACAAAAAGACAGATAAAATAATTATTTTGTTGAATGGATAAACAAAAATCTAAATTCGTTACAGCCGACGTGTAAGTACTGAAAAGTTTTCGATCCAAATAATCTATCATTTCAAGGACAGTTTTAAGCCATAAATAAATACATATGTCATATATTTTACAAAGGGCATGCAGAGCAATGAATGAAACTGTGTCGAGTCGTAAAACTTTGAAAGAAAGCCTTCTGTAGCGCATTAGATAGCACGTTTCGTGTGAACCCGCGTTAGTGCGGGAGCGGGTGTTTACCGCTTACGAAAATTTCCGCACTAACGCGGGACCGGGTCCTTGAGTGTTAACACTTGACGAAACGCTTAAATTAGCAATAAATAACAAAAAAATAAAGTAGATAAACCAAAAAAAAGATATAAACAATGTTATTCAGAGAGAAATGTCATATTTCGAACTCGAAAAAAATCGTGGTAAATATTTGAACATTGCATTTCAACCTAATCAACTAGTATTGAATCTAATCCATTGCTAATGTAATGGGACAAATTATTTACAGTTTACTGGTTATTGCAAATTGACGGTAAATTGCACTGATTTGAAAACGGTAAGATCATGATACTCCAAGGAAAAGAGGGGCGAACAATATTTATTCCGAGATTTTTTTAATTATATTTTTTTTTTTTTCATAAACATGATTATTTATTTATTTAATAAATGGACTGAAAATTCATTTAAAAAATAAATATTATATGTGTGACTTACCTTGAGATGTTGGTATGAGGAGCTGAGCGCCCTGTATACCCTGGACTAGATGACCCGACGCCAAAATGAGCTGCGGCATCGGCGATGGTAGGCCGGGCTGCAGCAGACCGGCGCCGTTGCCCGACGCCGAGCCAGACGTGCCGTTGCTGGACGCCAATCCTCCTGCAACGACGCAACTGCAATTAATCCTCGGGTCGTGAGATACGATTGTGGCGTGACCCCTGTCAATAATCTGGCCGACGTCAACGGGGTCGACGCTAAGGATCCGCACGTTTCCCATGGACACGGCCATAAAGTGATTATCCGACGCTTCCTTCGTTTTATTGCACCGCTTCATTAACCTTATTCCATTGTCGATTATATTGCTCATTAACGATCTCAAATTGGGCAAATTTGTTTTAAATATTTTATTGCCTTTGTTGCAAAGGTCATCCGTGCGGTCGTAACTCAGAAACGCTTTCGCAACGCCGCCGTGTCGTAAGCGTTGAAAATAGTTCAAAAATGTTATGGCGGTCTTCCGCTATTAAAAAAAAAAACAAAAAACAAAACAGTATTTAACAATATTTACCATTGGCGGCTACGCTGAGGTTGAGCGGCGAGCTGAGAGTCTGCGCCGGAGCCGGGTTCGGCTGAGCGGCGAGTCCCTGAAGACTTGCCGCCAACTGGGACATCTGCTGAGACAGCTGCGGCAATCCTGCGAGTCCCTGCAGTCCCCGAAACATTCCCGCCACTGGAAATTCGACAATAAAATACATTGCAATATTTCGCATCGCAACCATTATATACACATTACGATATAATTTATTGCAATGAGCAATAATAATATTGTTTAATTATATTTTATAACAGGAAACGAGTCTGTGTTCAATTAATTTTAATGTTTAATTTTAAATAATTAAAGACATAAACTGCGAATAATTATTTTAGCATTTAACATCGTTTTCACATCCGATTCTCTTTTTGTATTCGAGATACGTAAAATCGGTAAAAAAAATACGTTTACTATTAAAATATGATGCATAGATAATTATCTCAAAGAAAACGCGTTAACCCTTGTAATAAAGATGTAATAGACCATTTGCCTATTTTAATTAAATGTTTAGTGATAAGATCTTGGAGTGCGGAAATAGTTTGCCAAGTCTTAAACCTTTTGATTAGTGAGTTAATATTGATTAATAATTCTGGGCTATTTTTTTTACTTGATCAAAAATCGTTTAATTAGGTTTTTTCCGTGTCTTCACTTGATGAAGATTAAATGCATTTAGTGTGGTCTTTAATATCTAATAACCGGAAAAAATCTTTATACCAATTGAATGATTTTCAGGAGTATAAAACTGATCATATCAGGCTTATCAATCAACATCATTAACTTCCGATTTTTAGAGTGCAAAATTTCGTCTGAAGATATATTCATATGAATTCTTCATTTTCGCTCTCAATAAAACGTTATTTATTTCTTCTGCGGCTAATTTATGCGACATCTAGATGGGTTTTATATTTTTGAAATGATAATAAAATTAAATAACTAAATTGGACCTTATTAGGCGACATATTTATGTGATATGCAATATGAAAAATATTTCTTTTGCTTTGCAGTACATTCCGATTTTAGGAAGTGCTAAATAAAATACTGTTAGTCGCATTTGAGGTATTTATTTATAAAAAAATAAGTAATAATATTTTATTGCAAATTTAAAGCATGCCATTGGGCGCTAAGGCGTTTGACGTATATGTACGTTCATATTCATCAATGGATTAATGACGACGTTTTGATGAAGTTAATAGATAATTGATAGAATAAAATAATAATTTTAGGAGGTCGAAGTCATGCTTTTTTTTGAGAAATTTATCACTGGTACTAGATTTAATTTATAAGATGTGTTACATTTTTGTTGTTGTTGATGACGTAATTAGACATTGTTATTCATAATGGAAGCCTACTCTGTTATTGGCATTTGAAAATGTTTTACGTATGCTTATGTGTTTGGCGATTATTTAATAAGTAAGATTTTCTAGCTAAAACATCAGATATGGTTTATTTTTATTTTTGTAATTATCAAAAAGTAAAATAAGATTAAAGGATGGATTTTTTCAATATTCAGTAGAAAAAGATCGCTAGAAAAGATAAACGTCATATGGAAAATTGCATCTAAAAAATGCTTCAAATATTTTTTAAAAAAATGAGTTAATTACAAAAAAAATACGAAAATTGCGCAGGAAAAAAATCTACGTATTTCATGGCCAGTGCCAATACAATTTTATCACGTATGAGACATGGTTCTGTCAGATTTTCACGTTTTTATTATTTTTTTTCAATTTTAAACTAAACGATAAATATTTATTACGGTCGATCAGGTGAAACATTTCTTAAAAAAAATATTTTAAGCCTACCGATTTCTAAGATAAATAAAGTTCGTATATGCTACCAACTCACTAGGTCCATTTAAGTCGTGGTCTCTCAAATTTTGCGACTGCGAAGTCGGAACCGGAACTGGTGGTGGCACCGGCGATCCGCGCGGAGGTCCCGGCGATCCCGGCGATCCAGCGACGCTCGATCTCTCAGATTCTTGCTGCAAAAACAATAATATAAAATATATTATCAATCAAACAAACAATTATTATTAACGCGTTGTATCAAAACTCACACACGACAGCGTCATTTTGTTTATTTTAATTATTTATTCGTATTTTAGCACATGATGAACATCCGCACGGTTAGAGAGATCGACTAATACAATACACGAGACTCGGATATATATATTTTTTATCGCACAATTAATCCGAGCCCACACACGCTCAATCTAAGCACGTCCATAAGTAATACACGCTCCGTACGGAATGAATACACGTCATCAGTTTGAAAAATCAAGCTCACCCCCACCCATGTCCGAATGCCACCCCCACCCTCCGCGTTCCCGATGCGTGGTGGGGGTGGGGTGTTCGCCAAAAAATATAAAAAAAAACGAATGTGGAAAAAGGGGTGAAGCACACGAGCGTAGGTAGACTATACTCATTAATTTTAAAACGCCCGGTTTTTCAACCCCACCGAACCGGGTGTGGGGCGGTGGGGTTAAATAGATTGGTCTGCACGCGCGGGGAGATGCCTCACAATGTAAGCGTTCTCAACATATTGCGGTGGGGAAAACTGAAGAAGTGCACTATGCGATTCTCGCCCCCGTTCCGCGTCTAGGTCAAGATTTTGCACGAACCGGGTCGTATTTTTTATATTTTTTTCGGATGCACCGCATGTTTGATTCCGCGTTGCGTGATTGCAAATGGCTTTCGTTTATTTTCTCCTCAAAGACTGGGGAGTCTGCTCGATTGAGACTCAAAGCGAACCGAGTCTATACGGGGAACGTGTTAATCGCAACCGCCATACACGTCGGACACTGAGAAGCGCTGCTTTTTTCGGCGGGGAGGCGCATCGAGGGGGGCGGTGTTGGACGAGTGAAAAAAATATAATTAAAAATCGAAAAAAGGGGTCGATTGTGGCGCCACCCCCCCAAAAACCACCTAACACCACCTACCGCCCCCCCCACCCCCACTCGCCCGTGTATCTGCGCACATCTAATGGAAATACGGACGCTTTTTTCCACTGTCAAAGCTTTAAATTCACGGTGCCGGCCATTATCTATCTCCGCGATAGTCCGAATGCCATTTTCGGCAGGTCGTCTTTTTTTTCAATTATTTTTTTTTATTTTTGGCCAATGCGACGCTTTTCGGCCCCCGATGTAAATTGTTTTATGCGGACATGGCCGCGGCTCGTTAGGCCAAAGCAACGCTGCAAGAAGCCACCGATGAAAATGTCAACGAGAATTACCAAATTAAACAACGGAGCCCTTGCATCGCACAAAAAAAAAACAATAATATAATTATAAAATACGATACGTGTATGGGCACATCAAGAAATATGTAGGAAAAAATACATTGACCGTGGCAATTCAAAACCAATTTTAAAACTTATTATTTAACTCTTGGAATATTTTTAATCGAGGAAAAAAAAATAATTTACTCTAAAATTACAATACGTGTATGAGGAGATTAAGAAAATTCATTGTGAAAAAATAGGGACGAATCTTAAGTAGTAGTAATATAAGATAAACCGAAAAGTAATATCAGTTTGTTGTTTATATTTATTTATTTAACCAGAGATTGAGGAGATCCATTCACGATTTTTATGCCATTTTATTCGATAAGAGAGTGAAGACTAAAAAAGCTACCGAGGATCATCTGCAAAATTTATGCAGACATCTTAAAACTACGCAAATGCTTTAGATGGTTAAAACAATTAAAAGTGGTGAGGGTGGAAGGCTTTAAATTCTTTAGTGGAATTTGACCCTGCAAAACCAAAAAGAAATTATCACAAAAATCTCGACTGTGCCTGGTCAAGAGTAGAAAAGGATCTGTAAAAAAATAGACAAGGAATTTGGCTACCGCAAAAACATTCATACAAAGTACAATCAACTGTTTGTACGAAAAGTGGATGCTGTACAACATCCCAAAGAGAAAAAGACAATATATTTCTTAAAAACAAGTACCACTTTCAACCCCTAAAATATCATTAACCATGAAAAAAGATATTCGTTTTTATTTGTTGAGATATTTTAGGCGTAATTCGTTATAAACTATTAATACCTGTATAAAAATTTTTTTTGGGCTAATCTAAAAAGTTAAAGGCGAAACTCGCAAGATATTACGCCTCCAGATTATAATGTTTTTAATTTTTTAGAAAGCATTCACTGTGAAATAAAAAAATCACTTCAGTAGAAGACGTAAATAACACATGGATTATTATTTTGATAAAAAAACCTTAACAATTTTTCAAGAGAAGAATGTAAAAATACCTGAACTGTAGAGAAATAATAATTAGAGTAATATTCTTGATAAAATATATTTTTTAAGTGAAAAACATTGTCATTACTTGTTTGGCTAATACTTAGGTATATTTAGGACCCCAAGTTTTTGATTTTTCTCGAATAACTCTTTAAATCGATTAAAAAAATTATTTCATCAATATCTTGACTTGAAATGCTTAGGATCTACTTTTCATTGTAAATAGACCCCATTCGGACGACGTGGTTTGTTTCAAGCCGCCGTAACGGATCAATTAAAATCCCAAAATAGAAATATCAAGATGGTTGTGACTTTCTCAATTCTTTTTATCAACTGAAAGCACACACATAAATTTAATATCATCTCAATTCCTTTTTTGGAATGAAAACAGGCATTAAACATGTTTATTCAACCATTAAAATATTAGCATTGTCCTAAAAAGATGTATTATAAATATTTAAGGCTGTTAATGATGATTAAGAAAATTATGAAGCGGATATTGATTAATGGGTAATAAAGAAAGGCCCGAGTGTTCTTTAACTATCGATGATGATAGTCTGTAGGTCAAATTCGAGGCAGATCTCTATCAACATATCAAACACAAAATCACGAATTCTTTTTGAATCGTGAAGATATGAGATGACTTATAGATTGTTTAATTAAATATTACAAAGAAACGACTTTGTGATTGACTATGATTTTTTTTAATTATTGAAATGAAAACTTCCTACATATCTTGTATACATTGAATCTTCTGATTTTTTTTACAGATGAGAATTGAAAGCTTATCATATGATGAAAAATATTATAATTATCCAATTTGTTTAATTTATTTTTTTTATGTAAAAATGCGCCGAGTATTATTTAGCATTTGTATGCAAGATGCGTCTTGATTTACGCCATTTTTTAATCTCATAACTTAATGTGAAGTCCGTGATTTTTTAAAGAGTACGTACGTACGTATCTTCCGCGTATATTATTAAAAATATGTATAATACGCAAACACGGTAATTTGTGAGAGACCAGTCGTATCTCACAATTAATATTACGACAATAAATTCTCCATATCATTCTTATACAAAATATAATAACGCCGATAAAAAAAATAATTTATGTCGCAATTAAACGGCCGCTAATTAAGTTTCATAATAAACTAATTAAATAATTTAATTATCGCTATAAACCACCGGTAACAATGGGATGAATTACCCACTTGTGAATGGCGAAAAAATAAAATTTGTAATCCTACGCGATTATCGAGCGTTATCGTTAGATTTTCATGTAATAAAACATTCTATGTATAATATAATATGATCGTAAATAGATCTAATTATTGTTTATCGGGCTTAAAAATACGTTTTGCGTAGTTTCGATAATGTTGGGAAAATTTCGTAAACAACGGCCCGTCGGAAAATGTGCCGATCATTACGTACAGGGTGTACGAAAATAGAAAATTACATATTGCCGAATGTATCAAATTCATTATTAATGATGTGTGTATACGCGTTGTTCCCCTTAATTACGTTTTAATTTAAGTCGACTTGTATAACCCGATTCGGCCCTGAATACGTACTGCACACACATGTCACCCATACGCGTCGGACATTTTTATTTTAATTGATATTATTTTTTATCCGGCGTTAATAGAAAGCTACGCCCGATTCCGTTTAATTATATTCAATAATCTCACAAACGTCCGCCCAGAAATTCATCAGCTAGATGTTAATAAAAAAAAATACAAAATTTTTATGAGGTTCAAATTTATACATTCTTAATTGTATTAATCATTTCGGGTATTCATTTCGATTGTGTAATACGGAAAAAATTGAATAATTGCCCGGCTATATGTATATTTAATGAAACTATTAAGCCATCTAAATACCAAAGAGGAATTGACCAAAAATTATGATAAAACGTCCTATCTTATCTATCTCCTAGATTAGACACGCGACATTACTCACGCACTAATGAAAAGTATTCCCTTCAAGAAGTGTAGTTGAGTGTCTATGTGCTATCATCGTAATCATCTTTACTAATCCATTTATTTAATTTAGACGAATTAATGTATGTGTGTGTTCGATTGAGGCATTCGTGGTATATGGAAATATAATTCGACGATGTATTTTTTAATTTATTTTGAAGATATTAAAACCGAATATTAAGGAATATATATTTTCCAGAAATAACTGTTTTAAAAAAATATAGTAAAATTGCTTTTGATTTTCTGCTGCATTGCTTCTTCATCTTTGCGATCTAAAGTCCCTTGTCTTTTAATCTGATATTAATTTGTTCATGTTTGGTCCAAAATGCAATCATTTTTTTTTGCATTGCAGTTTGAACTTGAAATTTACATAATAAAAGAAAATTATTTTTGGGAAAATTCTCGGAAAAGTCTTTTGTAAGCGGTGTAAAAATATTTTAATTTATTTTTTTATATTGCATAAAAGGAATGGAATAATAATAGAGAATTATATAAAATAGTATCCAAACTTTTTTTAATTAATTTAAATTTAAAAAGTATGATTTGAAGAATAATTAAATATTAGTCAGTGAGTTTTCTATGCCTGTGTGTTTAGTATTCTATAAAAAAATCGTTTTCTAAAACCCTACAATAAACTGCTCAATATTTTAGCAAATGAGAATATTAATAGAAAGTTTTTGCGAATTTTATGTATTAATTAAAAATAAATAAAGCACATATCTTTCGAAATTAAAAAAAATATTGTATTCAAATTAAATCTAAATAAAACTCTTTAAAAGGTTTTAGATTATTAAGAGAATAGATAGACACATACTAAATGGGATAAATACTTGAATACGTCACAGTTAAATCTGACGCAAAAAATACTGGTTTTTAAGACTTATGCTGAAAAAAATGTTGAATCTTTAGAAGAATATCACTTGCACTCTTAACCCTTTGCTGTCCAACGTTCACCGGAATTGAATATTGATTTATTATTGGTAGGTATTATTATAAAAATATTTTACAGCTGTTAAGTTTATTTTTACGGGTCATAATAAATATGGGAATTATATAAGTACCAGATGTGAAAGAATAGTTTTGCATCTAAAATCTGTAACATGTGACTCTAGAAATGAAAAGTTACCATATATTCTTCGACAGATTTTATAAAATCCAAAGTTTTTTGAGGAACTACTAAGATTGGCGCGAAGAAAACCGCGGAAAACTCAACAAGCCACAAGGATTTTCAACTAAAATGATCTTTTTAATGATCCAACAGTGATTATTAAATATTTAAATTAAAAATGAGTAGAGCGATCAACTAGCATCATCGTGTTGTTTTATGTGCAAGATTTTCAATTTTATATTCTTTTATTTTATACAAAGAATGCGATAAAGGGGAAGGAATTAATCCTCTAAAACATATCCAATTTCGTCAAGAGTTGATGATGCAACTCATTGGTAATTTTCGTGCTATAGAAAAGCCCAAATCTAGACCTCTATCGAAAGCCGATTGGATACCGGTTAGATGAAAATCTCCTTATTATATATGAGAGTGGAAAATGCAAAAGAAGGCAAAGCATATTTTATTACGATACTTGCTATAGGAAGTCCGGTCCTCGTGCTAGAGGGATTTTTTTTGTGAAAATATATCTAACACGTAATAAATATCACTTGCAATAAATCGATAAAGTTTTTTATCGTTTTATAAATTTTTATCATAAACATTATTATTTAATAAATTTACTGAACATGACTTAGACCTGTGGCAACCTTGGATTTATATATTAATAGAAAATATTTTGTTAAAAACTTTTTAGAATCTTATTTAATTGGAAATATCACGCTCTACAGTTTGATTTTTATGGAATGAAAATAAATATTATAGATGGCCATTGCTATTTTAAATAATATAAAATAAACGGAAAAGAAAAGTTTCATCCAATAGTAGATTGGTGGAATGGAACTTTTTTTGTCAATGATAAAAAATGTTTTTTTAGTAAATAAAGACAATGCTAAATCTATTTCTATTTAATTAATGGTATGATTAGATTATTTGTCGATATTCCAGTAGCAAATTCGACATCCGTGCACATACCTCCTGCACCTAATTCACTACTCCAGTTCCTAGGCGAGCGTGTGCATCGAGCACAAGTGAGTCGGTAATTAGTGCTAGGATATTAGGTCATTATCGTTTAATTTCCTTTTTGAGTCACTAATCACACTGGCTTTCAGTCACTGCGGGCACCAATTGAAGTCGTTATGGCTAATTCTTAGCTACCCGACCCCCCCGAGCTGCACCGGTGACCGGGTACAATGTAAAGTGGAACGAGGGAGGGGGCAAATCCGACGTAGACCCCTTGATTCGATTGGTTACCCCTGCACTTGTTCGAAATGGAATCGGAACTAGTGAAAGACACAAAATGGAAAAAAGTGGATCGGTCATTATTTTTATAACCTTGGCCGCGTCCAACTCGGGATAGTTTCTAGACATGTTTTTAAGTAAAAAAATATAACATTTTTTTCCGTTAGATCGCATGTTAATTCATCGCATATCGTGTGCAGAGTGCCAATAAAGTTTAAGGACGTCACCAATTACCGGACGTTAATATAGTAAACGCCCCTCCGGCTGATGGATCTTTCGCAACGGCGAACTCATTGCCGTTTCGCCAATTGTCAACTGCAATTAACACCTGATTGGAATTTCGCTTTTCAATGCAGGACCACTTGGGCGAGCCAACGCTCAATCACAATATTGAATCAGAACGGAAAAAAATCTGTACGTGCTAAGTCATAGAGCCAGGGGAGGACTAGACTTAATTAAATTTTCATTTGAGAAAAAAATATATAATTAAGTTAAGCCATAAAGAACTTATAACCTAACTATTTTGCTTTAAAAAAATACAAAATCACATTAAACTATTATGTATTTACTACTGTTAAATATAACCTTCTCCCATCTTATAGTAACTTATCGATACCCTCCTCATAAAATTTTGTGGGTTTGGACCGAAAGAAAGTTTCAAAGGCCTGATTGACTTGCTCATCATTAATTCTTCCATTCAAAAAATTCTGTAATGAATAGAAAAGGTGGTAGCAAGAAAATATGGCTGAGGTTTTCTTGGAGGGCCCACCCCACGGTGAGTCTAAATGTAGACTACCTCTGACGAGCCATTCCGGCAACCATCGCATCTAAATACTCCTTGGAAATACATGCGACCTACACCTAACAAGGCAAGGGTAATATGTTAAGGGAGGAGAATCTTGCTCCGACCTGGCCGGCGTAAGTCACAAAAGACCTGTAAGCAAGGATGTAGAAGACAAGGTCCTGGTGACAGACGGGGCCAGGGGACCGCCTCACTACATTGAG
>JAGXCT010035560.1:0-134411 GCA_022495035.1 Philopotamus ludificatus | reverse complement strand
GATTTATATTAAAAGAGTTATTCGAGAAAAATCAAAAACTTGGGGTCCACAATAGCACGGCTAGGTTAAGAAAAATAGAAGTGAATTAATTTATTAATTACAATTTTTTCATACGATTCACTTATTTCTATGCGATTTTTTATTTAAATAATGTCCACAATAGCTGAGAAACTTAATATTTTTTTGCTTAAATGACGAGCTGGGGCGTATTGGTCCGTGCCAATAAATAAATATCAGGTCCATAATACGTAAAAATTGCGTTACAGAAGTCAAATGAAGATTGGAAAAAATGCTGGATCTAGTGCACGGGAAATCAAGTGAAAGGGGAAATTCTATATTGTCGAATTAATACTATTTTTTTGTGAAAAACGTAAATTCCGCATATATTTTTATCAAACCTTTTACTTTTATATATAGCTTTTGTTCATCAATTTTTCTGCATGAATTTAAATTTTCCTGTATACGTAGCCGAAAAATATCATATTTAAAATGCACAGCTTTAAATGCATAACATTAAAAAGGTATATATAATATGTACATATATAATAGAGGTAAAATATGAAAACGTCAAAAATTCTCGAGGGCCCCAAAAAAAAGTTTCCTCTAATACATATTAATGCAACATCAATATGTATTATTTTATATATCGACATTTATTTAAATAATTTTGATATTCTTTTGTTTTGTTTTAACATCTTAACCCTTTAACTAACTTTTACTGTGTGTGGTTTTCTATTATCATTTTTTAATTTTTTTTTTAATGCTGGAGGAGGGGAAATCTTTATAGACATCCTCATCCTCCATTTAAAACCTATCGCATGCTATTGTCATTTGATATTCTTGGCTGTGGTGGCTGTCTGGCTGTGTTTTAGGTAGTACTCTTACTGCGTGTCCTTATCCACTGCCATTAATTGGCGGCCGTCTTGGCCTTTCGGCTGCTTCGGCTATGACTACTCAGCAAATGTGGATACCATATTTTGCTCTTGCTCTTAGCCTAGAAGAAGTTTTTATATGGTTCGATGGGTAACCTTTCTCCTTCTAGGCTTTTGCGCACTTCTCTGTCATTCTGGAGATTCTTTTTACCGATTCGGTGCAGAGACTATCCGAAGCATCCGTGTCCGATGAAAAGTTGACAATAGATCAACTTGTGAGTCCATCTCCCGTCTGTTGCGTCATCCCAGCGATCCTGCCACTTTTCCATTAACCGAAAGGGCAATCTTTTCCAATGCTCGTTCTTCCTCATGACAGGTGTTTATCTGGCAAGTCTATTGGCGGTAGACCGGTCAGGACCAATATCACGCTTTTTGACACTGTCGAGTAATCTTCTTTTCTGATTTAGGGCAATCAGATAGGCAGATCTGTGCACTAGAAAATTAACCTACACTGTTGATTATGAATAACCAAGGTTTTATGATATTTGCTTGATTGCTTTAGTCGGATCAGATTTTAAGAGATCTCCCTGGTTTTAACTTGTCCTTTCATTCACTTTTGAACTTTTAAAACCATCCATAGCATTATCGAGGATTCAAGATGCCTCCATAAATATCACAGATTATCTGGGTTACCATTACCAAATAAAAACAGCCTAAAATATCGCAAATGTGTATCTTTAATCTGTGGTCTTTGGATTTATTATTATAGGCCATAAAAAAGTCAAAGCAGAAAGATTAGAGCTTTAAAACAATAGTAATCACGACGTGCTTAGCCAACGGCAACCTGTATAAACTGATTTTAAAGGATCCGTCACGCGGCTTGAAAACTATTGCCGTCCGAAGGGGTCCATTTATATTGAAAATTAGGACCCTAAGCATTTTAAATCAAGATATTTATGAATTCTTCATCACAGGTTGGATCTTTTAAATTAATTATTCAAAGAATAAAAATGGTTATACATTTCTAACTAATCAATATAACGCGTAAATGACAAGCGCACTCGGCGATATCCCACCGCAGACTGAAAACTCGTCGCCGACTGTTGCTCTTGCCGCACGTGTCAATCGCACGATTTCAATCGTACTCAGCACATCGTACCGGATGCGAGCGAAAAAAAAAACATCGCACCCTAGACAACTGAAGCGAATACTCTTGTTTTTATTTTTTTCGCAATTTCAGACAATAAAGGACAATGATTATTTTTAATATTTATTCTTTACACTTTTTTAGTCAAATACAAAAATTTGGTGACATGTAGGATTTATATTAAAAGAGTTATTCGAAAAAAATCAAAAACTTTGTATACCAAAGAGTCGGCAAGTCTATTGCCATAAAAACAGGTTTTTTCGTTTCACTTAAAATAGATATGATCAAATTAGATAATAATATTACTATTTATTAGTAAAGAGAAGAAATATACCGCATTAAAAAGGTCAAAATTAAATTACAACGCAAAGTTGAAAATGTGCGCGAATACAGAAGAGTTTCGCAAGAGCTTGAACTGTTAGAGAGGGCAAGAAGAGCCTCAAGAAGAAAAATGGAGATTGGCGACACGCACATACCGCAAATGCAATTTGTATGTACCAACATATATTTTCCATATTATTTAAATATTTATTACGCTTTAGTGTCAAGTCAAACCGATCGTGAATAAACGAACACAAAGGCTGACCAGCTCGGTTATAAATTACTTTTGAACTCTCTGGACTGTAAATAAAGTTTATCGGCTTAACGGCAAACTGCCCAGAGGGAAACTGACGAATGGCCATAAAAAAAAATAATAAAATAATTTTGTATACATCAAAAATGAACATCGATTAAATCAATACTTTAACAAACAATAATATTGAACAAAAATATACACATACAAAATAATAAAATAATGATTAATATTTTAATGCTATATTTTCAGATGAGTGGCAACGATCTCAAGGAAGTCATATCAAAAAATTATCATTTTTTTGTCATTCCTGTTATTATGGCTGTAATTTCATATATTTCATATAAATCCGCTAATAATTAATACAAAATTATATTTCAATACAAATAAAAATTATCTCAATTATAAATCATTGTAATTTAATTTACACCAAAAATTCAATTTGCCACACTCGGATGAATCAACAGGTTTTACTCAGCGTAAATCTATTCTTCCGATTTGCATTAATTAATATATCTTTAAGCACCAAAGAACAGCTTGCAAATATTAAAGATGTATCGACATACTCTCCTGAAAATATATAAAATAATATTATTGCAATAGGAAATAGTATTGTGCATATTTTAAAATGGTATACATTCATAAAATAATCTTTCAATGATTGTTTCATCGCTAAATCACACGTAGAGCTATAGTGAAAATCGTATATTTCATTGTCCGAGAGTTGAGTATAAGCAATGTCGTTATGATAAAACGTCCACGTTAAGAAAAATGACGTCGTAATCAAATCAGCCACTGTCTAAAACATATATATTACAATATTTCATTCATAATTATATCGCTTCATTATTTAACGTTGGATTATATGAATATATTTTCTTTGTTCGCTCAACTCGGTCGATATTATATACAAGATAAATTGAGCGTTATTAGTATTTTCAATTTTATCATGTATTTTATTTATATCTGTCAATTCTTTAATACGTTTTTTTATTCATTTTCTTATCATTATATAAAGATTCTACGACGTCTTTGATTTTTGCATTTCGACGGATAACGTTTGCAGGACTAACTCCGCTCTCTGAGATAAATCAATTCTTTCCGATCTATGCAAAAGTATTATCGTCATAATCCAAGCATTATAAATAGAATAAATATATTAAATACTCACATATTAATTGATTTAGATATTTTATTGGTATTTGCGCCTTGCTGCAATATATTGTAATACATTTTACGACATTTAAAACAAAAAAAATGTCATTATTCAATATAATCTATATTATTCAGGTATATAAAAATTTCTCTACCTCACCGTCGCTTAAATATCCATCAATGCTGCTACGTAATAAATTGGAATTAACTTCATCGTTCTTAGAAATATCGTCTGTGGCGTCGTCAAATGATTTATCTTCAGCTTTACCCTTTGATTTTATCTTTACATTAAAATAATAAAAAAAATTAAAAAACTATTCATATATATGAAAACATTATAACGTGATCATCTAACCATCAGTATTCTTCTTAAGTACGAATATTTCTTCCGTATTCTTCTCCCTCTGTATATTTTTCTGGTATATTTGCAATATCTTCAAAATTATTCGCTGATTCTTCATTCTTTATACTATCAGAGATTTTAAATGTTGTTCTATGATGCTGTGCAATGAATTTATCGATACATTTTCATCGCTTGAATCAATATTTTTATTTAACAAGACCGTATGTTTTTCTTTGTCGTTCGTTCTAATGATATTGTATAAATTTTGGATTAAAATATTGTATTTATATAATTTATGTTATTATTATTAAACTTAAGGCTTATCTGAATCATTGGATGAATTACATTCTTTATCTGTAGAAATAATAATTTCAATATTATTGTTAACGGGATGACTTATTTCACTTATTTGTGCGTTATTCTGATGCTTAAATATATCAAAGATTAATTATTATAAGATTTTAGATATACATTTTAACGCCTATAATAAACAATACCTCTTTTTTGGTATTTATAGTCAACTGCAATGCATCCGTCTCGGATTGCATCGACAATACCGTTGACGTGAGATCTTTATTAATCGTTTCTAATGATTCAAATTAATATAAATGTAATATTGATTCGTTTATATTAATTACCATTCGTTCTACGTGTAGATTATCTAGACGTTTTTGTAAATCTTGATTATTCCTTTCTAATTCATTTTTATAAATCTATAGTGTTAACTATTCTAAAAAATTCTTTATTATTCTCTATTCCATTATTATTACATTACGTGGGTTACGACTACGCGTCTGCAACTCACCATAGGCAAAAAATTATCCCGAAATAAATATTAGTTTGCAAAAATGTTATACTTTTTTAATATTTTTTTCGATATCAATCCCACCGAATCCTAAAGCAACATTATAATCATCATAAAGTTCATATAAACACTTTGAATCATTTGAAATATTTGAGTAAAAAATCTAATTGCGGCCAAACAGTTTTAACTGAAATGTCATTGAGGTGAAAATGGCAATAAAAACATAAACATTAATAACATATGTATAATTTCAAACCAAATACAAGGTCAGACTTATCAAAAGATATGATGACATTTTTACGAGCATCATAGAAGTTGAGTCCCAGTCTAGAACGTTAAAAAAACAATGAAAGTAAATATCAGTGTATACTATGTCCTTTGGCTAAAACACTAGACCATGCAGACGGTAAAAATACCCTTTCCGCAAGTAATGATCAGCCGACATAAAAGGTATTAATACTCTTCTCAAATGTAATGTGTTGATTAAAAAGAGAAAATAAAGGGGAATAAAAAATCATTCTTTAGCAGAATTTGACTCAAAGGTCTATTAAATAATATTTTTTACGGTGAAAAGTGATGATTGCTAATGTGGAAGTAGTCTACTACCCCTTTCAGCATATAGCGATGATGCGATGGCTGCTCTGGTCAAGATTGTTCGATAAGATGTTCAACCCTACAGAAAGGGGATGAGTACGATGTGCAAGACTGCTGAATTAGCACGAGCAGAAGTTCAGCGATTTGTGGGTATCGAAGAGAATGGGGTCTTTCCCGATGATCGTCCCGTCTTCGGCATCAATATTTAACCGTCCATCAGCTATCCCAGTTCTGCTCATCAGCGCTACCAGTGTCGTGTATTGGATATATTCAGAATTTTTTAAGCTGCTTATCTTTTCTCCTTTGCCAGAAATATTTTCACTTATTATTTCGGATGAAGGACAATAAATTAATTTAATTAATTAGGTAAGACTATTTTAAATTAGATTCCGTTTTCTTGATTTTTTATTTTTACTGGAAGATATTGTACTACTTACGAAATATTTGGGAATAATCAGGATTATATCATATATAAACTAGCAGGACCGATTTGGGACCCTAAGTTTATGATTTTTCTCGAATAACTGTTTTAATATAAATCCCACATGTCATAAACTTTTTGTATTGGTCTAAAAAAGTCTAAAGAATAAATATTATAAATAATCAGTGACCTTAATAATTGTCAGCACTTGCGAAAAAAAATAATAAAAACAACATTCATGGGCGCGATGTTTTTTCTCGCTCACACGATTTACTCTTACGGTACGATGTGCCAACTTCGAGTGACATTGCGGATTGATGAATTCTGCATCAATATCTTCCTTTTTTTTAAATATGGATTATTCTAAGAAGAAAAATGGTTTTTCATGATATGCTGCATAATTTGGTCGATATTTTGGATTTTTTAATTAATCAATGCGATGCGTTAATGACAACGCTCTCGGCGATTTTCTCGTTTCACTCGCACTCGGCACATCGTAACGGATGCGAGCGAGAAAAAACACTGCGCCCGTGGAAACATATGAAAATATTGATGTTTTTATAATTTTTCACAATTGCAGACAATAATTATTTATAATATTTATTCTTGAGACTTTTTTATAAAATATTTTTGTGTGATTTCTTTTCCTAGCAAGTGAAACGATATTTTATTATAGTTAATTTCTTGAAAGATTTGATTTATTAAATTAAAAACAAAATATTAACCACACTCATAGATGGTATTATATTATTTCGTAAAAATATATATATGACAATAATGTATGACGTTCTATAAGATAGATGGCATTAGTAAATTTTAATATAAACTAATATTACTTTAATGATATATGAACTTAAATGGCGAAGTATTAATAGGAGATTAATCACGGCAGGATCAATTAATGATATAACACCAACATGCGTTCTTATATATTTGAATTCAATGTTTGCTTGGTGCCATTGAAAGTGTTTGAAGACCTTGTACATGCTATAATAATGCTAATTAGTATAAATAATTAGTCGATTTTGTGATAACGAAGACAATAAATAAAATATTACCATACGTTGCGTATACTAAACATTTATCAAATCAAGGACAGTTTACACCTCGTCGTTTAAACAGATACACGAGTAGAAATACTCGAATATTGATAGACATATGAATGTTAAGTAATACAACAATGAACAGTAGGCAGTTTTATTCTAAATTTTACGCTATAGCTTAATTATCATTCTCTAAAAGGGACTCATCGGGAGTTATCTTCATTGTCTACAACAGGGGTTCTTAACCTTATTGCGGTTCGGGACGCATTTGGGATTTAGGGGAATAGTAGCGGATGCAGACCGATTTTTAAAAAAACAATATTTAAGTACTACATATTAATTATTTATTTATTTTCTCATTGTTCCCTGAACAACTTTAAATATGTATGTTTTACTTTAATTACTAAATTATTATCAATCGTATGATTTAGCATTTATTTACATTTACAAAGAAATCATAAAAAATACAATATAGTTACAAAAAAAATGTTCAAGATAAAAAGTTATAAAATATTTAGTGCGATCTTTGACATTGAATTTTACTTAATAACTTTTCAAAATTAGGAGTGTAATATGACAATCCCAATCGTAAACAATCATCAAGGTAGCTATAGGTAAGTCGAGATCTGGTTTTTGATTTAATAATGTTCGTGGTGGAAAATAAAGATTCGCATAAATATGTAGAACCAAAACAGGATGTAATTTTGTAAGCTTCTTTTTTCAAAAGAGTGCACTTTTATGGTCAGCGAGATTCCAAATATTTTTATTTAATCTGCACGATTTTATATGATGTCATTTTGAACATTCAAAATTTCATCTTCAATTTCTGACGTTTTTTCTCGAAGAATTTCCGCTACGGAATTAGTAATTTCAGAAACGTCTAACAGAGTTTTAAAAGGATTTAGAGGATAATGGAAAATTGCTGTTCTACATTTAAATAGCTCCAAAAGCTTATTAAGGTGAATAATAAATAGTTTTAGGTCAAAAATATTTTCACCAATCACTTTTTACATTCTTGGAAAATGTTCAAGAGAATTTTTCGTCAAATTATTTATCCGAAACTGTATTTTAGCTTTGAAGGCTTTTATATAAACCATTTCTGCTATATCTTTATATTTCCCTTGAAGTTCATGATTTAAATTGTTCAATTTTTCACAAATATCCGTTAAAAAAGGCATATGGTTAAGAACCCCTAGTCTCAACCATCAAGCTGATAATAAAATTCTGTTACTCATGTTCCAATTCTGTTCTCCGTGAATGGATCTTATAATTCTTCCTGATCTTCTACGGAGCCCTATTCCGGCAGTTGTCGTCATTGTTCATGAAAGATCAGCGTAAAGCGAAGTATTACTGTATATTGATATACCTGAAACAAAAATAATTTTCATCTCAATCATTCTATCAACGGTTATTTACATGACCTTATTTTTACATATCAAATATATTATATATGCAACTAATCCATTGATTTTCTATTAAAATTAATTGGAAAGTTACCGTTTCAAATGATGTGTGGATAAGTTAAATCAACCAGTTCAAATATTGCCATTAAACAAATTGCCGCTTACCATCTATTTATTTAAATATATAATGGTTCGGTCAATATAATCCATTTTCAGTGATCTTAGATGAATACGAGGATTAATCGCCTTCAGCAGAAGTTTATCTTGCAGATATTTATTTATAGAAGTGTCATTGCCAAAATGTATAAATAGAAAACCAGTTTCGATGATTAGGTTATAGCACTTTAAATATAATTGATGAGTGAAAGCCGAGCATTCGTGTTTATCTTATTATTACACTTTTGCTGTTCAAACGGAGAGAATTATAATAAGTATGAGTAAAAGGTCGCGGTGGAGTGTGGTGGAACTGGAAGTTTGCCGTTGCAATTACGTATAATACATATGTATTCGCGAGGGCAAATCAAACTATTAAGCTCATTTTAAATGCGCCTTTAATCGGATAAATATCTATTATTGTTTGAAATCATGTCAACAAACCTAAAACGTCACAAATTCAAAATGGCCATAAAGCAAATGAGCGCCAATTTTAAACTATGCCATTATTTACATTTTAAAGCGCATTATAATTTTGTGTGGAAATCAAAATCAGGTTTTATAAAACTGCATATTTATTATTATTAATATAATAATTTAAATAATAGAGAAAATGTATGCTGCTATTTTACGCTGCAATTCTTTATTGTCAAGAGAAAGAATTGATCCATTTTTATATAAAATTGTCCGCTGGACGAGAACTATGAGATAATGATGCAATTGATATTTATTATAGCATTGACTCATCATTGCTTATCATCAACCTGTTGCAAAACATATGTATTAACATGTATTATATAATAACAACCTTATCTTCCTTGACTTTGTCATAAATCACAATCTCTGTGTTTATAACCAGGGGCGGCTCGTCCATCTACACTGCGGAGCTGCAGCACCCCCCAGCAAATTGAGGAAAAAGGGCAGTGTTACTCCGCACGATGTGGAGCAAGAGCGCTACCTTGTCAGCATTGGCGACGTCGTATATTGGATAGATGCGGGCTGGTAACGAAGTGCAGGGGGGGGGTCTTCCCGCTAATCCCCGTGTCGCGCTGCGACTCGGTGCAGTCACACTGACTCACTGTAGCACAGTCATACTGACTCACAGCTTCTCGCAGTCGTGTGCTGCTTGTCACCTATTTTATTATTGTTAATATTATTTAGCATATTTGTCCCACCTTATTTTTTTTAGGGATTTAAACCTTTTCAATTATTTTAATGGCCATATGTATTATTTAAAAATTAATCTGATTTAATATTAAATAATAAACATTATTTATTCATAAAAGCTACACTTGCTATTATCATTTCACTGTTTTATTGAAATGATAAGGTTGTCTTTATTTCAGGAAAGATATTCTCTCATGCGTCAGGATAAAAAAAGTCAGAGGTGATAATGTGATCAGTATCGTCGATGACATATAACCTGTTGCCAAACTTATGTATTATTATATAATTGATGACAATGTCGTAATTACGTTGTAAAATAGTAGTAGTTGTAAAATAATGTGAGTTTAATAGCTACTCCATTCATAACGGGCGAGAATTCTCCCTAATTTTACAGGAAGTTCATTGAACCGATTCGTCACGGCGGCTCCAAATTAACCGCGTCGTCCGAAAGGAGTCTATTTATAATGGAAAATAGACCCCAAGCATTTCAAGTCAAGATATTGATGAAGAATTCATCGATGATGATGATTTCGTATGGCTTTTACTTTGCCATTCTTCGCATGCTCGTCGTTGTTGGAGTTTCCTCCTCCATTTCGGAGCACGCTAAGAACAACATTAGTTGGCTACGTAATCCAGGTGCAGGTTGACCCACTAGCTTCCGGAGGGCAGGCACCTCAATGTAGGTAAACATTGCACGCCTTTAGCGATAGTCTAAAAACAGCCACCCAGGTGCGGCATTGTTTCCATCCGCAATGAGTTTCCTGCTGCTGCCACGGTCTAGGGACTTAAGGACGGAGCGAGTTTGTAGGAAGCGGATATGTGATGGGAAACGGCTCAAGGAACTATCCCGGCATTTGCCTTTGGATGACTAGGGAGCAATATCTTGACTTGAAATTTATTCTAAAAATAAAAATAGTTTTTCAATACGTGCTTCAAAACTTGGTCGATATTTTGGATTTTTCTACTAATCAATATGACGCATAAATGACACCCGCACTCCAGCGATGTCCTGCCGCAGACTGAAGACACGCCACCGGTAGACCAACTGTCAAATTCTCGCGGCACGTGTCACTAGTATACGTTTCACTTGCACTTGATACCCAATATACCCCATCGTCACGGCTATATTAAATAAATGATAATCGAGTGAATATGACAGATGAATAATTATATTCATTAATTTATCCCGAGTAATTTTGACTAGTATGAGATCTCGCATTATCGTGTTATATAACAATACTGTTATATTTATTTTATAACACTGTCTGGCCATAATTAGCTCATTGTCTACGGAGGACGTGGATTCCACGTCAAACGCATTTTTGTGTATGTCCGGGGCGCGCATATCACACACTAGAGGACACTACGCGTTTGATCGCCTGTAACTTTTACAATATTTTGCTTTTTCAAATATGTTTTTGTCAAATGCGGCAAGTATACATTTGAGATATAGGTTCACCATTGAAAAGGACAATGTCTCAAAAGGACATTTTGTTCCATTATCCTTTATATTATGTCAAAACTTTTCTTGTTCTTGATTTCTTGTTGGTCCCCCTAATACATTGTCTATTTCCAGAATAAAAACCATGCATTATTTTCAACTTTTTTTATCAAAATATTTTCATTATCCATATTGAAATAATAAAAAGGCACCGACTTTTGATTGTCCTCCAGTGTTAGCGTAAGTGCGTTTCTAGTGCAGAGAAAGTGACAGTGAATTCGTGCACGATTTGCCTTTTGTACGAATACTACCGTAATCAACATAAAACGTATTGTGTATTTATTTCGCGAAATTTTGGCATTGAATTCGCTTTTAAAAAGTAGTTTTATCTTGAAATAATATTTCAAGCTTTTCGACGATAATATAATTTGAAAAAAAAACCAGTCCAGTGAACGGAAGCCCGATCTAAGCACAAAGCTGGCACAGACGATTGCGGAAAATAATTAACATTTTCCTCGACATCATAATAATCTAATTTTCCATATTTAATGGTATCGTCATGACATCGAACAGTGTTTTTTCCATCGAATCAGTGTCCATAACCTTTTTTGCTTAAGGGTACATTTAAGTGATCATTAGAGAGTGGCATGCGCCATCCTATCGTCGTGTGGCGTTTCCAATATAATTATTATGTACCGGCCCTCATTACACGGCATTTTGAGAACGCGGTCCCCGATAACACGCTCAATGTATCAAATAATGATATATACATATAATAGTCTTTATTCCCTGCAATAATCATGGGAAGAGATGACACAGATATCATTTGCATGTATTAAAAAAACGCATCCTCGATTTTTATATGAGTTCTAAGTCTCCGATAACACGATTATTAAATGCATTAATAGCATATCAAACAACTAGTTTAATATATAGATATGTATGGCAATAGGCTATATGTCATCGATGATACTGAACGATTACGTTGTCTACTCTGACCTCAATTTTTCAACCTGACCTAATCATGCAATAGATTTATTTGCGTATACCTTTCCTACAATAAAGACAACCTTATCATTTCATTAAAACAATGCAATGATAATAACAATTGCATCATTGCGTATTAATAATGTTTATTGTATTGCGTAAAATTCAGATTAATTTCGAAATAATACATATGGTTATTAAAATAATTGAATAAGTTTATATCTCTGAATTATTTTTTTTATCAATGCGCAGTAAAATAGTTATAAGCACAAATACTGCGACGTTTGGATTTCATTTCAATTAAAAATACATTAAATTAATTATATGACAAAGTCAAGGAAGATAAAGTTGTTAAAACGAACGTTAATTACTGATTAATTACTTTTTCTGATGCAACAACCGAAGGGATTTGCGTGAGTTTTGTTTTATTATTTGTAAATACAGCGTATATATTTGTACTATATACATCTTGGTGAATAATGCAATTATCTCGGTACATACATGCATATGTGCATATGTATGTTTTTTCATTAAAATTTATGTAGAATATTCATATATGTGTTGATACAATTCTCATCGCATAAATGTAAACGCAAAGGCCAATGATAATTTTTTCTTACTTATATTTTTGTATGAAACTTAGATCCTTTTCCATTTTTCCTGCAGACAATTAATTCTTCCAACGAAAAATCTGTTACTCATGCCAAAAATTTAAGCAGCACGCCAATTTATTGTAATTTATAACAAATTTCTGTCTTTTTCTGATTGGAATGAAGTCGTGAAAAATATTTAATTTGAGATAGATCATAATATATAATACTTTACAATAGTGTAGGCATAAGAATAGAAAATTTCTGTACTCCAAATGGACATTGAGGACCTTTAAGCATTCGCCTTCTATCGTGATATGAACATTCATGAAAGGGTTCAAATATGGATCCTTAAGCATTGATCAATATTTCAGGAATTAATAGTTATTCGTGATATTCTTCATAATTTAAACTAATCAATATGACGCATAAATGATACGTACACTCTGCGATGTCCCACCGTGGACTGAGGAAATGCCGCCGTCTATCGACTGCCGAGTTCTCGCTGCACATCTCAAATCGTACCGGATGCGAATGAGAAAAAACATCGCGCCCGTGGAAACAGAAGCGAATATTGTTGTTTTTATTTATTTTTTATGCAATTGCAGACAATATTGAGGTCAATGATTATTTATAATATTTATTCATTAGAATTTTTTAGACAAATACAAAAAGATTGCGACATGTAAGATTTTTGTTAAAAGAGTTATTCGAGAATAATTAAAATCTGGGGAACCAAACATCGGTGACTTTTCGACGACTCTTTGCCGTATTATCGGGGTTTCTCTACAAAAAAAATATGACATCAGCTGATCAAGCCACCTTTGCATATTTTTGACAAAAAATAAATAATTTAATGACATCAAATTATTCCAAAACAGAATGTATGATAAAAAGTATCAAAACAATTGTCAACAATCATGAAAAAGTACAATACTCTCCCGATTGTTGAAGCTAATGGTGGAGAGGAGCGGTACGAATAATCGAAAAAGACGGATAATCCAAAGTATTCATTTTATTTTTGTTATAAAATACATTTACGTATCCATTTCAGAAGCAGACTTTTATTGTAACATAGTTAATATTTGTTAAGAAAATCTGGGATTTTATTTCTCTTGCAAGAATCATCTAATCATTTTCTATTTTCATTTAGAATTTTCCTAAGAGACATTCTATCCTTATATGTATTTAAATCCCCATTGGTCAATATGCTCCAATAAAATGTCAACAGTAATCAGTGCTGTGTTTTGACTAATAAGATAGATGATTTCTATTTTTTTTACTTCCATCCCCATTCTCCTTCTCTCTTTGTCGAGATTGGAATTAATATTCGCATCACTTATACGTTGAATACATGAACCTTATTCTAACTATTCATTTTTTATATACATTTTTAAAGTCTTGAAAATTTGCCATTATCTTCAGATATTTCACATGTTTCTCGCTCTTTAGAATCCAAAAAAATCATCTGGTGAAATTTTCCTCCATGATAGAATTAGTGTTACTGACTTTATTTTGTACGTAGTTTTTATTGCATAAGAACAAAAAAAAGTGACTAAAAAAAAATAACGTATACATATACAAGAATTATAATAAAGATAAAAAATGTTAAAATACAGTGATTAGCTAATCCGTTATATTATATTATAAAATCTCATATAAAAGTTCAATAAAACGGCGATATTTAACATCAAATACATAGCCGGTTAAGTGTCAAAAATTTTTAGCAATATATAAATATAAATATATATGAACACCATTTTTGTTAATATAAATAAAGATTAGCAAAATAACAAAAGCAATTAAGATATTTTTTTTAAAATACCGTCAATACCAAAATCTTATTCATATCTTCTATTCTATTCTAGATATTTCCTGTATGTTTATTCCTATCTTATAAGAGTAACAATATTTGCATGAACTAAATGGTTTTGATATACATTTTCTTCTTCCATATGATCTGGTTGAACAAATAAAACATTTGTTTGTATATAAATTACGGTTATCATAATGAATCATCTCCATTCATTAAATTACATACTATTTATAATTATTTTTTTCATACGGCTTTCATTATAAAATCGCACGTGTCTTAATTCGCTTACAAATTCTCATCATTCACACTGATATTTTAATTCTAGCGAAACAAAAGAAAAGAAAGTCAGATTGACAACACTTTGGGAATCGTCCAATAGTAACCGCAGTCACGAGAAAATTTAAAAGAATACAAATTATACGACAGATCATAGATCACTCAATTTGTATCGCTCGTCCATTCAAATTTACCTCTGTGTTTTTTTTAGATATTTTTCGCAGTTAAAATTGCATGATATTGGTGATTTGCGATTATTATGCTTCGTTATCAGATAGTTGATGTATCTGTCGATCTTTTAACTGACGTGTCCACGTGTCGATTCTATAGAAAATAGGAAACGCGATCGTCGCACGTAATCGATACTTTCAATGCAGACTCTGTAACCGAAGCACTTCCACGTTCTACGCATTCGATATTTCAACACGATATACCCGTGTAAAATTTTATTAACAAAATTATAATAATTGTCAGTAAATTAATTAGCAATTACACTATTACGAAATTGCGAATCAATGATAAAACCGTGAAAATATACGGATTTCGACACGTGTAGAACTAATCGATTCGAATAAATTATTCGCGAATATTTTCGTTTTTTTTATATATTCGAAAGTCTTCAATTAATAATATCGATATTATCAGATCAATGAAACAGCCGCTGATTATTGATTTGTAAAAAATACTGTTTAACTCAGCAGTGTTTCTATTTTTATTTTTAGGTTTATTTTATATAATCTAATAAAAAATATGTACAAATTAAATTATATTGTCATTAATACGATTAAAATATATTGCTTAAGAATGCATATTACATAATAATGACACATGATAATATTTTTATTTATAATTCTTGGTAATTCCATTTTTTTTGCTGTAATCATTTTATTGTTAACATTTTAATATCTGAACCAATTTACTGAATATAGAAATTATTTCTTTTGCTTAATTTGTTATAACTTTTTTGTTCCTCAGAATGATGAAAAAACGACCATCATATTTCTTGTGATTAGTAAGTTATAGATAAAAATAATCTTTGTGTTCCTACTGTACAAAAAAATTAAACAACGTGGCTTCCGCGTTCTCCATTGTTATCACGTTAAGAAATGCAAAAGGTCCTTGATTTTTGTTTATAATTGGGTCCTTAAAATGCGGCTAGCAATGCTAATGAAGCATATTAAATTAATTAAATAAATTATTAAAACAAATAAAATACGTATTTTTTTACTGCATCGTGGTAAAAAAAAATCAATTTAAACAAAGGTTCGATTATATTATCGAAATTTTCATTAACATCTGGTTTCTTTACTCTAGCTTTTTTATTTGGTATAGTATTAATATACGTAAAATCTTAATTTTATAATATGTACGAAATAGCGAATTGTACTAGAGTTGAACATACGAAAGTTAATTATTTAAATATCCAACACCATGTTTTAATGAGGTGTTAAGATATTTATAAAGTTGATGATAAATTATTTGAATAAAAAAGATTATAAACATAAAAAAAAGTTATATAACTTATAATACTAAAAATGTTCTTCTCTCGCATTTCGTTTCCGTGCCGATGGGGTGCTATTGGGAACCCCAAGTTTTTTACAGGTCACTAACTTTTTTACTTGTCAAAAAAAGTCTAAGGAATAAATATTAATAATAATTGTTGCCCTTATTGTCCACAACTATATTCCAAATTAAACAAACCAAAAAATAAATAAGTCACAAAAAAATTAGAGAATTACAGATGATAAAAATCAGACGAAGAAATGAATGGTCAAGTCCCAATAATATAATCGAATTATACGTGCGGCTAATTGTCTTCAATATACCCTGCTGATTAGTGATTGGAAATGATCGAATATGTAACTCCGAGTAATGCTGGGGACAAAAAAGATACTAAAAAAAAACATGAGTTGTTGTTTGTTTACTTGAAAATTAGAATTATATAATATTTTTAAATAAAACCTGTAAAGAATTATGTAAAACGTAAGCTGACTTTAGTATTTTAATTAAAACTTAAAATTGACGTAGACTTATATATAAATGTGATGTAAAAAGTAATAAATATAATATAAATTTTAAATAATATCCGAGGAAAAAAAATACTATAACATATCATAATAAATAGTATTTATATAAATATTTGGTCAATAAATTTATTGTACTATAGGATTTATACTTTTTTTTTTAAATATTATAGTCTTTATTAGAACCTCAATAACCTTTGTTAAAGAAAATGACAATGAATAATATATAGTTTAATTATTTTATGATTGAAAAATGATTTAGTAATTAAATATTCTCATTAAAAAGGTATTTATGCATAGAGAATGATTTCATCAAATGATAATAAATTCAAATGGACAATACACACATAAAGATATTTATCAAAAAAAAAAAAAACGAAATTTCACGATGATTACGGAGATACCATTTTTTTATTTCACGCACTTTTTTCATACCCACAAGTTATGAAATTAATACGTCACGTTTAATGTATATGTAGATATTTTTACAAAGACTTTCTCTGGCACTGCTGATATAACACTAATCGACATTGCGATGTCAACAAGAAAAATTCTGGTATCACGCACTCGAAAATAAATATATAGAACACATTAATACGTGCGGCTAATTGTATTATAATTAATACAAACTTAGTAACAATGCAATTTTAATCTTTAACGAGGAGTCATATATTTTTACCTGATTATTCCATGAGCCTAATTTTTCATTAACCCTGTTGCGAATCACTTTCTATTGACCGTCACCCACATTTTATTTTAAAAATTCGTATTTCTCACGTCATGAATAATTCATCTGTCGATAAAACGTCACGTAAAATTATTAGAATTAATTATAAAAAAAAAATATGTTTTATCTACGCTATTATATCACGCAAAATTTCTAACATAAACACTAGAAGTAATAAAATTATTTGTCAATCAATGATTTAATGTCGCAACGTTTGGCAAATTTTATTCACAATCTTATAATATAATAAAATACTTTCTCTTGTTGTGATAGATTTATGATGATAACCTGCGTACGATTCATGATAGTATACGATAGAGTTGATATTTTTTTGCGCGATTGTTCAGCTGAAACATTCATTCAGTGCCAGTGACAAATGCGTTATTGAGTCCCGTGAAAATTCTTCAGTGTATTTCGCTTTGTCAAATCTGTTACACAATCGACAATGTATTCTTTCTATTGTGTGCCATTTTGAAACGAGTTATTCTTGTACTCTATTGTACTCGCTCGAAAACGTTTAGAGTGAGATTCATTTTTACCAAAAAAATATTTTTTTCAACGTGAATGCTAAAAAGCTAATTTTTGTATCACGCAGATTGTTATCATAATTGTTATAGACAAAAAAGATGATTGTGAAAATAAAAATGGAAACCTTAACACGATGATGTACGGAAGAATTGACAAAGAGATCGTGAGTCTTAATTTTTTTTATATGTGTAACGGAATGGAGCAATTAGATTATTTAAATTTTATTGCAAAACTCTACAGTACTTACCCAGTATACCGCAATCGAAATTATTTTTTCATCTACTCATGTGTATGAAAATTACAAACACATGTCTATCGTTTAAGTATCATAAATTTAAAAACCCGGCCTAATTTTTTAAGATCGATTACATTATTGCATTTGTAATCGTCCATAAAACGTAAATGTGTATAAGAATATTCATAAATATTACCTAAATCAATGTTTTTCAAGACCATTTGTGGTATGCCCCATTTTAAAAATCAAAACCAGTGTTATGGCTTGTAGGTAACATACATATTATTTCGATAATGTAAGTTAACCGCGACTGAGCTAGTTAGTATTCGGATTGGTGTCCAACGAAAACTATGAATTCAGGGAATTCTTCATAACACAATAGGCCATGGTGTGTGTAAGAGGAAGTCACTCATTACCAATGGCATCTATCCTTCGTTGAATAAATAATTATAAAACAAATAACATGAATTTCAATCCAACTGAAATAATATTAAAATTAACTAGTGTCGTGATTTGACACTGTGGGGATCATTAGTATGAGAGACTTATTCCCCTTGCATCTTTAGAATCTTTAGAATCGATATCAAATTTTTTTATGGGTGAATGGCGCTTTGGAATTTGTCTGTTACGCTATCCAAATAAATAATTTTAAAAAAATCCATAAAATAATTGTATGTATTCTGAGAAAGTATATTCTGAAAAAATGTAATAGTTGAAGGATCTTTAAAGCAAAGTTATTGGAGAGGGATGAAAATAGATCACCAGAAAGTATTATATTAATCCTTTAACCGATCCATCACGTCGGCTCGAAACCATCCGCGTCTATTCTAAGCATAAAAACAATTATTCGTAATTTGGTTGACTTTTTGGATTTTTTTTAACTAATCCAATATGAAGCGTAAATGATACGTACACTCTGCAATGTCCCACCGCAGACTAAGGACACACTGTCGACTATCGACTGCCGAGTTCTGGCTGTACGTGTCAATCTTACGGTTTCACTCGCACTCGGCAATTCGTACCAGATGCGAATGAGAAAAAACATCGCATCGGTTGAAACAGAAGCGAATATTGTTGTTTATATCGCTGATTAGCTGATTAATTCACTCTTTTCTTTATTTTTTACAAAAAATAAATAATTAAATAACATAAAATCATTCCGACACAGGTCTTAATGATAAAAAGTATCAAAACAATTGTCAACAATCATGAAAAAGTACAACACTCTCTCGATTTTTTAGGCTAATGGTGAAGAGGAGCGGTACGAATAATCGAAAAACATGGATAATCCAAAGTAATAATTTATTTATTGTAACATGGTTAATATTTGTTAAGAAAATCTGGGATTTTGGTTTGAATGCAAGAACTATCTAACCATTTTCTTTTTTCATTTAAAATTTTCCTAAGAGATATTATATCCTTATATTTGAATCCCCATTCGTCAATGTAGTCCAATAAAATGTCAACAGTAATCAATGCTGTGTTTTGACTAATAAGATAGATGATTTCTATTTTTTTTACTTCCATCCCCATTCTTCTTCTCTCTTGCTCGAGATTGGAATTAATATTCGCATCACTTATACGTTGAATACATGAATCTTATTCTAACTATGCATTTTTTATATACATTTTCAAAGTCTTGAAAATTTCCCATTAGCCCGCATCTTCAAAAATCATAATTCAACCTAAAATATAAGCTATGTATTCTGTTAAACTGTAAAAAAAGTTTTGAAAATCCTGCTTTAATGTAATTGTCACAGCTATCCTTCGTCTATGGATTCCTAATGCTATTCTGACATATCTAGCGGATGTTTACAACAGGATAAGCGATATTCTATCTTAAAATATCAATATGATCTTCAATTACTACGTGAAATAATTATTAGAACATTGAGGGGATCTTTGATGCAATGTTATCGTAGGAAGAGTCGAACTGATCATCAGAGAGTGTTCTATTTATTAACGAGTTTATTCGTTCGTCCTCAAATACATTGTCGCAATGGTTCTTAATATTACAAGGACAAAATGAATATAAATTAAATTAAATCATAAATATTATTTAAAGATTTTTTCATAATATAAAAACTGTCATTTTTCTGTTTTAGAAAATTATACCACAAATTTTTGAACATAAAACAGTTGATGACAACATTTAAAAGTATTATATTTATATTTATTATTTGTTAATTTATTTCTTGGCGGTTAACATTGCATAGTTATCGGTCTCGGTTCGGTCGTTTCAATATAAATAATCACACACACTTGACCACATCCCATAAACAAAGGCCGATACACTGATAATAAAAATCGTATCATTAATATTATTTCATTTATTACATCGCAACGTGTTCGATTACATTGTTGACTTTTCCGACGTCGTTGCGATTGTCGCACGAGATGCGCCAAGTTTTCCGAGACGGGCCGGGACAAACTGCACCTTGGACGACGCTGACATCATAAAACGTACATAGGAAGCACGAAGCGCGATTATAAATTCAGTGCGTGATATTAGCAAAACGAACATATCGATACGTGCCACACCGATAAATATTATGCAATTTTCAAAATAGTAATAAGGAAAATTGCATATTTAATTACAAAAAAATATAATATTTATAATTATATTTATACACGTGGTTGAATTTCTTGCAAAAATACATATTCGTGGTTATTTTATTAGTAAATAGATAAAAAATATATTACAGTAACGACGTAAATCTTTTAGATTTATTGCTCAGATATTTTTTTATTATTAGTTATAAAATTTGTGTGACGCCGTTAACTGATATGATGCAATAGACGCGTATAATTTTAATCATGAATGAATATTTCAGCTACGCTTGAATTTCGACGATTGTAAATACGGCATAAATATTTATCGCGGCTAATTTCAATATATTATTATAATAAGAGTGGCCTTGAAACGCGGCATACTTCACATACGAATCGCGTGCCAAAACCAGGAGATGATTATCAAGAAAAGTCTAGAGGACCGCAGATTCAGAGGGAAACGAACTCGCGGCCTTCCGCCGCGTCATAATTCTCCTCTAGGCCAATTACCCACGCGGTTCTATTTAATACGTTTGATACCAATTGTCATAAACATAGTTAATTATTTAAATAATTCGACTCGAAATATTCTAAACGGCATTGACACGTGCGTATACCATCCACGAGTGCATTTTAACGATGCACGACTTTAAAAACAAACGTGATTCATTTTTTATTTCGACGACGTAACTCATTTCAGGCGACGCAACTGGCATAATCTCAGCAATTAACGGTTTTTTACACTGAATTATGACTGTGGTATTATCTTGTCCTTGGTCAGTGATAATTTATATATACATCAAAAAATAAACATTGATTTATCTATCAAATGATCGCTTATCAGTGTATTTCTCAAGATTCAGCGAACAACTCTATCGAATACGCAATAATATGTATATTTAAAATAACAAATACTGACAATGTAGTAGAAGAACTAGAAGGAAATTATGACTTATGATTTATATAATAATTTTTCGATTACTCCAGCAGCGTTTTGATCCCTTTTTATAAAAATAATACAGATTTAAAATGCAATACTCATCTAAACATTTTTATATTATGACGCCAATCGTTAATTTAATTGTTTTATAATAAATTAGTGCCAATACGATTTAGTATAAGTATTTAGTAAAGATGCTGGGGTCGTGCATTGTTCGACACACATTCAGACTGCTTTTATCAGTTAGTTATCACTGATAGTTAACCTTCGAGTATTATCTAAGCTCAATCGCGGTTAACTACATTACCATTACAGATTATAGTTACATACAAGCCATAACACTGGTTGAATACAATATGGAATATGAAGGATATTCTTAACGGCGAAGAAATACACTTCTTTGTTATCCTAAAATAGTTCATTCGATGTTCAAAACTCATTTTATTCGATTTGCTGGTGCGCTTCAAATATAAATTGGAGGTCAATTGATTCCGGACACATTTAAACTGACTGATTTTTCGAATTTGAGACTTGTTATTCATAGGGAGCGAATAGTTAATTTAATTAACCCTAAATATTTTTTTTATTAACTAAAAATACTCGATTATCATTATTTATTAGTTATATTTTACTAGTGTTGTGCAAAAAACATTTTTTTTATTGTAAATCTGCAATTTAATCGCAACTACATTTTATTATATTTAAAGTAGGTAAATTAGAAGGCTGAAAGTAGGTTTAAATGTCTAATAGGAGATAATTATTTGTATCAGATCTTTTCTTAATTTTACAGAGGAATAATAAAATAGTTAGGGATTTTAGGAGTCAAAGATTCTGGTAAAATTTATAGTATTCCTAAATTTATAGGGCCAGATTTGATATTGATTGTCATATTTATTTTTAAAAGGTAATTTAAAAAAGAAAAACAATATTTAATATAGATGATTAACCTAACCGTGCCGATGGGGTCTATAAGTTTTTAATTTTTCTCGAATAACTCTTTTAATATAAATTCTACATATCACAAACTTTTTGTGCAATTGTAAAATAACAAAAAAAAACAAAAATCGCCATGGGCGCAATGTTTTTTCTCGCTCGCATCTGGTACGATGTGCTAGGTTTGAGTGAAACATACACTAGTGACAGTGTGTGCTATTTACGCGTCATATTTATTAGTAGAAAAATCCAAAATATCTACCAAATTCTGAAGCATGTCGGATTATTCTAAGAATAACAATATTTATTCGACATGCTTCAGACTTTTATTTAAAAATGGATTATTCTAAGAATAACAATATTTATTCATTTTTAAATACAAGTCAAGATATTGATGAAGAATTCATCAATATCTTGATTTGAAATGCTTGGGGTCTATTTTCCTTTATAAATAGACCGCTTTCGGATGACGCGGTAGATTTTGAGCCGCCGTGACGGATCGGTTAAAGAAATTTAAAAATTGTCGACCAACTAAGACAATTTGCCTGTGTAATATATTAATTTTGGGTCGTATTTTAAGAATATGTTGGATTAGATAGAACCCTAAAATGTAGTAGCGTGAAGGATTTGTATATTCTTTAGGAATAATTTACCATTTCTTCTTAGAAGGGCGTAAAAAAAATTATCATAGTAAATATTATCAAAGATTCGAAATGGAGAAGGGAGCCAGCTAAAATTCATTCTAAAGATAAAAAAAATAATTTGAAAAATTGATTAATTTAGAAATAATCATTAACAAATTATTTTAAAAAAATCATTGAATAGGAGACTTCAGGAAATATATAGGTTTCCAAACTTATATTAATAGAAAAACCCCTATGTAAAAATAAAAGTAGATTAGTTTGATTGGGTGATAAATCAAAGATATTGTCCAATTAGGATATAAAAAATAAAATAAAATTGTTATGCTTTAGATAAAAATTGAAGAGAATAACCATCTGATACGTATACTGAAAACTATGAAGCTGTCACCATCAGCGATATAATTTTGGGATGTAAAATAAATATCCTAGAGGTATGTTTCATAAAATAAACATAACAACATTAAAAAAAAGCTTAAATTAAAATAACAAATTTCTAAGCCAAACTTGCTAATTTTATTCGGATTTCTAACAAGATTTTTTATTAAATAATTTTATTCAATTAACACGTCTCACGATATAAAAAAAAAATATTTAGAATAATATCACTTACATGACCAAGAGACAGTCTCGGGAATAATGGAGATAATATTTCAACAAAATCCATATAAAGTAATTGCCGATATTATTCATATGCATATGGAAGATGTCATTAATATATTAATAACTCTTCAAATTTCTATCACCCAAATTAAATTGTTAAAATGACATCTGCATACATTTGATAATAATTTCAGTGAAAGCTTTGGTGGCTTTGCTGTCGATTCAACTTAGAAAAATAATACTTTCGTATATTCTAATAATAAAATTAATTTTGAATAACAAGATTTCTATAAAAAAAAATAGCGATACTTCCTATGCCGTAGTTTAGATGTAAACTGACCTCATAATGGTTATTTAATTATTTATTGATTTACAGACTCATTGGCAATCCATGATACCTTGTCGACAATAAAATAATTGTTACATGATGAATTCATAAGGTTAAACATCTCTGCGTCGGCTATTTATATAATTTCTCAAGGTCCACCTTAATCGTTCGCTAAAATTACAAATGCAAATGTTTACACTAAAAACGGAGGAAATACGAATGCTTTGTATTTTTTTGTACATCTTACAACAGCGACATATGTTCGAATATCACGTGAATATTATCATTTTATTTTCACTTGAAATTTTCACTTTTCGCCAAGAAATTTCGTATTGACCGAGAAAAAAATGTGGAGCAATACTTTCAGGGCGACCCAGTCTGTTAATATATCTGAACATATGTATACTTAATAATACTATATACATGTTGATAACAATATGTGTTCGTATACAATAATTCAATATCAATTTGTTGAAAATTTGCAGTGGTTTAATCCAGTTTTCGCCGGATTTAGTATCATTTGGTATATTAGATTGATCAAGTTTTTCTTATCGCTTGTTGTTAATAAAAGCCAATATTGTTCGATTTATTTTCAAACCATTAAATTAATATAATTAGAAAATAATAATATGAATAGAATATTATTCTATAGATACAAATGCAAAAAATGCATAAATAAATATTAATTCAAATAAAATTCTAAATCTAATTAGATGCAGTTCAAATAATATGTGTTAGCCAAATGAACATATGTATTGGTTTTTTTTATTGATTATATATTTATATATGTTTTATACCAATTAAATCGATACTCTCAAATATTAAATTTGCATTATTATTATAAATTATGACTAATTTTAGCTAATTTATTATATTGAAAAATAATCATGATGTTAATATAATTTAATCAATTAATTTTCGTCGTTTACTCTAATGACTAATGTTTTTTTGGTCCCAAATCTCAATTGCTAACATTGACAATGGGTATTTAACCATGTGTTTATGTCCATATTATCACTACCTTGTACTTAACGACAGAATTATAACAATAATCACTAGATTTGTATGCCAAAAGTGGAAAAAATATGAGGACGTGACATACATACCATTCAATGTATACAGAAATTAATTACATTTAATAATAAAACCATGTGAAATTTTCTTTGAATTTATCCTGGATCAGATAATTGGCCGTATGCTAATATATTCGTGTATTTGCATGTAAATTATTGCAATTTCTAAAGCATACTGTTGAATAAATAATGCTTACATATGACAGCCAAGTTTGCATACGAACAAAGCTTTCGGCACAATAGTAAAATATTGGCGCACGTTTCACTATCAAAAATAAATATAAAAATTTTACTCAAAAATGTATTTTTACCAAACGCTGTCGAGTCAAAATCATGCTCGTATGTATTCGTCGCCTTGTGTCAAAATCACAATAATTTCGTTTCAGAAACACCGAACGGCCGTGAGATGATGCTAAACATGCAAATGAAATTGATAAAATAATATATTCACACACACTATATAATACGAAACGTGTGGATATTTCGAATAAATCGATGCATATGTTTATGTGTCAAGCTACCAAATTGAGATAATCGATGTAACTATCACAGTTTGATATTATTTAAATTAGCGTTTCAACATTTCCGCACATATATAAGTTACAGGCAATGTGTAGCATATCTTTTCAAACTTATTTTAATTAGAAACTATTTTTTTAATAATTAAAAAGATATGTCATGAACGTTTAGGTACATCACGCTTTCTCATGAGTTTTTACGATTTTCTATTGCACACAAAACATTTTTCACACAACGAAGATATTCGAGCAGATCTAGCTCTGATACTGTGAAAAAGTTTACAACTCAAAATTGCAAATGTCTTTATAAAGGAAACACTCATAGTTGTATTAAATAATATTAGTAAAAATCATGTTTCAAATTAAAAGTAAATTTTTAATTTATATAATAAATTAGGTTGCATTAATATCCCTATGTTTTAAAACTCATCTTTTCCTTCTCTGCATCTTAGTCTGTTGCACTCCTACATTTCAAAAATTAGCCGTTCTTGAAAGGCATCGCCTTTCTAAGATGTCTAAGATTCGGGGAAATTGAAAGGAAACCCAAACAATTATACTTGATTTTACAATCTAACATAACAATCCATAAGTCCACTTTCCTATCTTCTTTCCTCTTGAGGGAAGCATGTAACAAGAAGAAAAGAAAAGAGAAGAAAATAATTGTAAATAAAAAACAAACTTGTCACTGGGTAGGATTTGGATGATGGTGAATTAGAAATGGTTGAATATCTCCATTACATAACGTAACGACATACAGAATGTATTTTCTTGAAATTTCTCACTCTTTGCAGATGACTAAAAACTATTTTAATCAGTTTCTTCAATAGATGATGTCCTTTCGCTGGGCTGAACATCAATTCTCTGATCGAATGGGCATCTACTGGACATTTTTGAGATCTAAAGAATTTCTAACCTTTGAGTACATGCTTGGGAATGTAACTCTTCCCAGACAGTCGTCAATCAAAGACCTGGGAATTCTGTTCGACTCTAAATTTAGATTCAATTCACATGTATAAAAGGTATGTAATAGAGCTTTAAGAATGTTAGGCTTAGTCTCGAGAAATTCTCATTACATATATAGCACGATACATTGGTTCAGAGCTTGCTTGAATATGGCGCTTCGAATATCCTCAGGCTATAGAAAATCCAGAAGAAATTCTTAAGATATCCCTTTTTACCAGAGCTTATTTACCCTTGTTCGCGTGTGCTTTTTCTTCCGCCAAATGTGAGGACAGGTACTCTCAGAAACTCTACGGTAATCAGGCTATTCATGTTGATATTTTCGATGTAAAGTAACGCCATTTTGTTGATCTGTTGTATGAGAATTTATTATAACAGAGCAATTAATGAATACTTATTCTTATATACATTCGTTATATATAATATTTATATTTTTTTATATATCTTTGTTCTTTTTAACATTATTTTTATTTTATACAGTTTTTTATATTTACATATTCTTTCATATTTGTTTACAACATATTGTTTTTTATATGTTTATTTACATTTTTTTTACTATGTATAAGTTTGTTATGCGTGGTTGACGAATTGGATCACTCTGTAATGCCAACAACGCCTTGTCTTTTAATAATAATCATTAATAAAATTTATAAAAATGAAGGATGGTTGTAAGAACGGATGGTAAATACATGTTGATTATAAAAATATTTTTTAGTCTTATTTTTAATCAACTCGATGCAACATTTGGTAAAAAAAATACCGTTCTATGTATTTATTGTAAGTTGTTGAAAAGATTTAATGTGTATCGTTGGATTTGGTGATATTTTACCTCGGGTAAAAATGTAAAACGTGGAAAGAATTTAAGATAAAAAAAACACAATTTTGATTCCTCCGTCTTCGCCGGATATGCCCACTTTTCTTTACGAAGTCGGATGAAGATCATATCTGACACTTTCTACATCCAAAGATAAAAAAAAACTTTAAAAAACTTTTTTTTTTCTAATATTGAGATATAAATACAGAATCATTGAATGTTAACGCCATAACGGAAAATGCGTTTCAGAAGTGCTTCGAAGACTTGAAAAAGCGTTAGTACAGTACGTGATGTATCTGAAAATATGTAGATGATTAGTATTGCTAAATAAATAAAAATATCTTGAAATGTTTTTTATCAAACCTCGTATTTTTTTATTATTGCATGTTATGTTATCTTCTTAGCGTCTATTTATATATCTCGATACTCATAATGTTCTAAAATTCTTCCAGAATTTATAGAAGTGAATATAAATAATTAAATTCAATATTTATTTTAACTACAATAATAATATTTACCAAGAATATTATTTATTTTTTTAATAGAAGCACTGCAATAATTCTGGTAAAAAAATTAGAGATAAGTTCCATCATATAAAATCAACTTATACAACAAAGAAAATAATCGGACTAAATTTTTTGAACCGTATAAAATGAAATGCAGATAAAATATATTGATATGCTTGTAAGAATATTAAACGTCATAATTAATCTTAATTATTTTTAACGCTCACATTATAAACATAACCTGTATTAACGTGTAATAATATCAATATTTAATTGAAATATTATGCAAATAAGAAAAATGTAATTGCATACATCAACATGCGGTTTCGTTCATATAAATGTAAATTCAAATAAATGCATTTTTTAAGATATTCGGTTTCAATTTAAAAACGTTTAATTATTTTCTTATTTAAATTAACGATTATATTTATTTTAAAAATAAATATGATCCTTAATTTTTTTATGCGGTCCCACGTCTGAAATTCAACTAACCAATGGCCTAATTTTTTTCCACAATGAACAATACACCGCTAATGATGTGAAAAAGTAGAGCAATATAAAATATGGCCTTGGAATAATCGTAAACGATTTTTGGCTGTCGATCTGTTACACCATCTGCTTCAAAATTGTTGTAAACATTAATTGCCAGGATATCCTTGATTATTACACGAAAATTTTCTCTGACTAATTAGGTGTATTATTTGTGATTATTAATCCGATTATATCCAAAAATTTACACACGTTGACGTATATGTACGTACACGGTTTGACACGATGAATACTAAATTAGTGCAACCCTAAAATGTGACGTCGACGCCGAAGGTCAGTCCTGCAGACAGGTCTTCCGTACGAGGTCGCAGATTCAATTCTGCTCGCATACATATTGTTACCAATTATATCTAAGTACGTGGGTTGCGACATTGCGTTCATATTAAATATGCATTGTAGCCGTCACATATTTTGAAATTTAAATTTATATATTTATAGGTGACAGAACACAGAAGCAAATTTCGAACAAACACCGACGTCTCTGATGGAGCATACAAAGGTGGTTCACGAATGCCATAGGGTCACCGCATGTTAAAGAGTTCAATAACGAGTTCATCTTCAAATACATAATTTGTAGGGCGTATACATAAATAGAAAACACTTTTTTTCAAATAACGGCATAATAGGATATTATTCGCATGAATTTATAACAAATTAGTAAAACGTTGAAAGCATATGTACATTGAGTGACCTTCTTGTAATCCAACGCAAATATTATTGTTATAATTTCATATCAAGTGCTTAAGTTGCTCTAATAATTAAATGTCATAATCAATAACATAGATATTAGTTCATTCGAGTGACAGTGACGGCCTTATTTACGCGATTTTATGATATATTGCCCTTAACACCAAATATATGACCATATGACCATAATGATATTTTTGGCCTTAGCTACAATTACCATATGTACTTTAATTTAAAGGACAGAGATTAATTATGATTAGAATTACTGTTATTTTACAACGATTTTCCCTTATTTATATAAAATCAAAATACACGAATAAACCGAAATATTATTTTATACAAAAATTGGAATTTTAATCTGTGATTTTGGTTTGATTAATAAATATCTTTTAATGATTTTCTAATTTCATTTATAATTTTCTTAAGATCCTTATATTTAAATCTCTATTGGTCGATGTAATCCAACAAAGCATCAACGGTAGTGAGTCCTGTGCTTTGATTAATGCAATTAACAATTTATATTTCTTTACATTCATTCCAATCTCTTTCTCTTTTGGTTGAGATTGGATATGATATTCGCATCGCTTTTATATTAAAAATTCAGAATACCTCAATTGTTTTATAACCACTCAATATTTTCTTTATCGACATTTTTAAGCCTTGTAAATTTTCCACTAGCACACATATTTTAGATATTATAATTTATTTCGAACTCGTTAGAATCCAAAAAAAATCTACGTCTGGTATCTTTTTTCTCCGTGATCGAACGAAAGTTACTGACTTTATTCTGTACCAAGGATGAGTTACTCCTCTAATTGTATTTAATCAAGTCGTCATTTTTTTGTTACAAATAGCTTTAATATAGGTTAATAATTTATACAATCCCTAGATTATCCCTAGGATTGAATTAAAAATGTGATAAAAAAAATTCAAGCATTTGGCCGGCGTCTGTTTGCAATATACTCTCATTTAGATGAGAAGCAGCATTATCGAATAACAGCTCTGCTTTCTGTTGCAATCTCTTACTTTTCAAAAAATCTCTCACTTCTAAAACTCATTTAGCTTTAAACCAATATTCATAGATCCTTCTTTTTATCCATGCCTCTTTCTAACTAATAATTTACATAAAGATGACTTATATCTATCCTTTTAAATAATCTTATTCATCTATTAAAATCACCCATAGTTTTATTTTGTTAGTTCCATATGCGTTCGAAAACAACTCGTGTACCGATTTCATATTTTTCGAAAAGCTTCGGTATAGATTTCACTTTTACGAACCTTTCGTTTTTTTATAATTTAAATTCTTAATATTATTATGAATTAAACTCATGCTGGCCTAATATGTTAACACAATGTCTACGGGGCGTTTTGCGGTCAAACTTGCGCTGGGGCGGGGCGCATTCCCCGAAATATGGTGAAACGTCGTCTTTTACAAAAAAAATCATTACTCTTTTATTAATCAAAATATTGAGCCGAAAATTAAATTGCTTGAACTTCAACATTAGCTGGATAGTTCTTGTAAAAAAAATAATTTACATCCCACAGCAGTAGTCATCAAACAATTTGGGAAAGGGCTTAATTGATTATTTTTTTATTAAACGTGGCTTGAAAATGGTCTTTCGAATGGTCAATTTTAAATATTTATATCGAATGTTTGTGTAACTTGAAGGCCACAGTTCTTGGGTCAGTTGACAGGTCATAATTTGTATTATCCACAACAGCTGTTTTTAAGCCTCGGAATGTTGAGAAACGTTATAAATAAAGGAGAACAATTACGATTTGACATCAGTATGAATTTATTCATCAAAAAATAAACATTCTACCAATGAAAAAATATTTAAATAAAAACAATACATGAGTAATAAATAAATTCTTAAATGAAACATCAAATAAATCAATCAATTCTTAAATAAATCACACTCCTTGTAAAACAGCCATAAAATATTTTGAATAAATGGTTATATGCACTTGCCGCATCTGCCAAAATTCTCCTCGGGGTCTGAAGTATTTAACCAAAAAAATATTTAAAAAAGACTAACCGTTGTAAAAATTGCAGCCGATCAAACGCGTAGTGTCGGCTAGCGTGTGTTATGCGCGCCCCGGACAAATACGCTTTTGACGTGGAATCCACGTCCCCCGTAGGCAATGTGTTAATATGAATTAAACTCTAGCGACGCCTGCTGAGAATACCATGGACCGCCATTTTACTACATGCCTCAAAAGGATTCTTCGATACTGTGGACATCTCGAGAGAAGAAATGATAACCTGAAGAAACTTGTCGCGCTTGGGATCGTATAAGGACGCAATGAAAGGGGCCCTCCCGCTGGAGCGACCATGTGAAGACAGCCATGGACTCTACCATAGTAACTGCGATACGGAATGCAAAGGGTTCTGGAGAGCCAACATCAAGAAAATTCGGAGCAAAAATAGTTACGATCACAACTTGAATGTGCTAACTTAAGAAGATGAAACTCATGCACAGATAATCCATTAACTGGATAATCCGCACAGGGATATTCTATAGTCATAGAAGTGTAACGTATTAAAAAAAACCCTAAATCTCTTAAAAACACAAATAATCGATTTAGTCTTCTTTGAAAGTAAAACGATTATTTTCAATTTTCAGTTACTAGAACATAAATACATTCCTCGATTTGCGTGGTAGTGAGATTCCAGAAAATTACTGTATTTATTTATTATTTTGCCGATGAATGAATGGCATGATCGAAAAATTCTAAGTCGTCACTCACACATATAAAGCTCCCACAAAGATGTTTTTGGCCAGTGTTGTAAAGAATTCCTGGAATCCATAGATTTTGTTTGAAGTACCTATCCGAGTACGAGCATAGCTTAGTCGCGGTTAGCTTACATTTTCATAACAGATGAAAAAAACTTTGTTGACTTTTTATCCTAGTAATATAGGAAAAGCTGCTTTCAATTTAAATGATATTTGAACACAATTTTACATAAAAAAACTTGTGACAACAAAAGAGTTCTGAGACGTTTTTGATTATACTAATAAATTGAGATTAACAAATATGAATATATGAAAAGGTATGGGAAGTTCATCTCATACAAGGATAATAACATTAGTTCTCTCTCGGTTTCATATTTGATGATGTTTTCATCTCTACTATTTTTTAATTTTTCTATTTAAATTTATAAAAGATTGTTTTAGTTTTTGCATTTTTGGAGTCGTTTTACCAACATATAAACCGTTCATTTGAATCAGCATTTTATGGAAAAATAATTATTTTTTATTATTATTTACTGTTAATGTGACATGAAAATATATAAATCAGGATATATCCGCAATGAAAATTAATAATTTTAGTAGAATGTCAAGGCTATGTATTTTTTTATCATGTTTATATATTTTTTTATGATATCTCTATCTATTTTGATAAACTATAATGTAGTAACACGCATACGTTAACATGACAGGTCAACAATATCAAAAAGATAATTTCTTATTAATGTATAAAAAATAATGTCCCTGATTTTATATTACATAGCTTTGAAACAACACGGTTGTGAAAGTTAAAAATGACTTATTTATAGCTTTGTCTTATTTGTAGTATTGTCAAGAATATCTTATTGAAACACTTGAAAATATTTTTACGTACAAACAAAAACCAAACTTGTTTTTGTTTTAGAAATTGCGAGTCTCATTTTCTTTCATCTTAAATGCATGAATCTTTTTGTATAGATTATCATAGGTTCAACGTATCTATAATATGTACTACTCAAAAGAGAACAGTGTGTACATTTTTATATTATATTTCCATTAAACGAAAGCTGTTTTTTTAATTTATTAAATAATTTCTTATATGTCCTTTATTGTTTCTTAAAAAAATATGGTCACAATGGCCATAAGTACCGAACGCTAAATATAATGATACATAATACGTTTATAAATAATAGGCGAGAGTAAGATTATTGAAAAACAAAACTGGTCCATCTATCTTAAAACAGATGTTTTAATTTACAACCGTTTTAAATAACGACTTTGCCAATTTATAAATTAATGCAATTTATTGGTGTCATCATTTACAATACACACATTCAATCTGATGTAACGACCATAAATACGCTATTGAGTGATTTAAATAATTGCATTGAATAAATTTGCGGTTTTGCATCTGAGGTTTATAGCGCAACACACAAATATAGATACATTTGGATAGAGAGAATGTTGCAAAAATATATATTTTTTCATTGAAACGCAAGTACGAACGTTTGACATTATGGAAATCGCAAATTTCATTTTGCATGTCATGGTCCGATTTAGAATTAAATCCTAAATTTTCTAATGATTGAAAAATAAAATGGCAGTATGTTGCGAGCGAGAGGCGCACAATTAGTATGCCCGAGCCAAAACATGAGGCAAAAATTAATTCTGCAGAGGCAAAAAGTGAACGAGTGTGACAAAAGTGTCTTCCTCTTCCGGCGTAGCCTTCGTTTTGTAAATGTTCTATAACGCGACAGTGTAATGCAATGTTTTATTTACAAAAACAATACACGCAGAGATGTGCTCGCAAGAAATGGCATATGCTTAGTTATGTTTTTGTCATTGCCATATGAATATTTAAACACTATCGCTTCCTGAAAATATTAAACCGAGTCCCTACGAGTCATTCCGCTGAACCGCATAATGGCATCCGCATTTTTGCGACTACAATTTTAATATTAATTTACGATAATAATAATTGGTCGTAATATAATCGATTATGTCCAATAATTATTATGCATCAGACGCAATGTCTGCGCAATTACAGCAGTAGTATGAAACAATGTGAGGTATTTTTTAATTGAAAATAATCAAATTTTAAATTGTGTCAAGATTCTGCTGAAATAAAATTCTTTTTGACGAGATGGATTGAAGGCAAATATTTACCGTGTATATAAAACTAGTAGGTGTTTACAAAAACCGGCAAAGTGTCAAGTAAACTATCTAATCTACAAATAACCGACATGTGCTATCAACTGCCAGGTGTTCGCGAAGTTTAGAAATTAATAAATCAATCAATAAATAAATTGTCTGATGAAACTATGTAATTTTGTACCCAAAAGTGGATTGAATAATGATACGACCTTCGTATTATTAATATATATTTATTTAAATAATATTTTATTATTAAATTGTAGATTATAATATACACAAAAAGTTCTCAGATTTATTTGACATTATATTTTTATTATTTTATGATTTAAAAAAAAAATTAATGGGTATCCAAATTTTCTTATGTTACATATATATTAAAATATTAAATAAAAATCTTACAACAAATATGTATTTATTAAAATTAAAAATTAAAAACAACTTAAAGAATTTTCAAATTTAATTTTTATAAATGTCATGCAATATTTATTTCATTCAAAAAATGATGCATAATTTTCTATATTTGTTGGAAAAATTTTGAAAATATTATATTTTATTAGGGATGTTTTTATTTCGTTTCGTATTGGATGCGAACGAGAAAAAACGACGAGATGGGAGCTTGCCTCAGTCGCGGCGGTACATCGTCGAGTTTGCGTGTCACTTACACGTCATATTTATTAGTAAAAAAATCCAAAATATCGGCCAAATTATGAAGCATATCTTAAAAAACTAATTTTATTCTTAGAATAATCCATTTTTAAAGCAAATGTCAAGGTATTGTCGAAAAATTCATCAATATCTTGACTTGAAAGGCTTGGGGTCTATTTGCATACATTAATTTCATACATAATAGACCCCATCGGCCGACGCCGTTGGTTTTGAGCCACCGTGACGGATCGGTTAATATAAGGAAACCGAAAAGTAATGTCAATTTTTTTTAACCAATCAATAACATATTTTAACAAGCACATAAGAAATATTACTCTTTACAATTTACAATCTTCTCCATCTCCAACATTCTCTACAGTTCTGTCAATTTTTTGATTCCTCTCTTGTAAAATTGTTCGTGTTTTTTACGTATTCTTCTGAAGTAAAAATTATATTTCTTATTGAATACTCTAATGAATTAAAAAGATGATAAACTGAAGGCGCCATACCTGGTGAATAAGTTGGATGCTGTTAAACTTCCAAATCCAACTCCCTGATTTTTTCCTGTGTGATTCTTCATGCAATATACGTCTTTGGCTATTTACTAAAAATGATTTTCAACAGTTTTGTCACTCATATTTTAAATTGGGTATAATAATCGATCGCTTTAATTTTTTGTCTAGGTTTTATAAATGATGCCCGAGGAGTTGAAACAGGTACTTAATTTGAAGAAAGGCATTGTTTTTTTCTCTATGGATTGTTATACAGCACTCACTTTTCATCATCATTAACAATCCTTCTCAAAAACGGATCGGTCTCATACCTAGATAAGAGCGAAAGTTTGTGCGGTGTGCAAAGTCCTTGTCTATTTTTTTACTGATCCTTTTCAAATGGACTTGTACTGTTAACCAAGGACAGCCGAGATCTTATGACAATTCTCTATGATTTTGCAACGATCAGATTCCACCAATGAATTAAAATCGGCATTATCCAGAATTAGTGGTCTTCCTGGTCCTAGTTTATCGTTTAATTCTCTATATCCACAATTTTTTAAAGAGTTAAGACGCCTTCATAAATTTCACAGATAAACTTGGTAGCTTTTTTTAGCTTTAATCCTTTATCGAATAAAAATATTGTTTTACACATTTTCAAGAAACAAAGCTTTTTAAATTATGTATTTAAAGACCATATTGAATAGTACAATAAAATAAGGCAAAGGATTATAAAAATCTTGTCTGTGGAAATGTATGAATCTCTTGTACAGGTAAATGAAAATTAAAACAAACATTTTTTTGATATGATCTTAAAAACTAACTAATAGGAATACGAATATTATAAATACGTGCTTCAGTACTACTTTTCTATTGTTTTTTTTTTGTCAAAAATAATCATTATTTACTATAATTTATAAAACATTGCATTTGTAAAAAAATCTGTACTGTGTTCGACGTCCAAGGTATCAGTTGATAATTACGTGTCGATAAATAGAGTTCAGTAGTGCGTTCTGTCGATGTTCCACGTTCTTCGCAGCAGCTTCAAAGCCATACGTCCGCGGAAGGAAGGACCGCATTCCGCAATTAGAACTGCAATAACCAGCATTGCCGGTGTGTGCAATAGATATGCAAATGCAGAACTGGCCGGTACACATCGGAAGCAGAGAGAGTGACCAGTGAGAGGCAGGTCCTTCGACACTGGCTTCACTTTCAATCTGTTCCGAGTATGTGGGCGTGCCGGGTCGACCGACTCCGACTGGTCGACTGATCCCGTGCGACTTTCACGCGAGGCTGGAACCTGATTAGCGACGCCGGACCGCGCCAGGGCTGCCAACGTGCGTGGTCCGACGCCCGACGTCGTTAGAAAGTCGCGACCTTCGATTAAAAAAATTCACGCATCGCAATTATGCATCGCGAACGCTATTAGCGGAACAGATGCAATGCGTTACTTTCTTTAAAAAAAATATATATTTATAACAATTTGTCTATTTGTGTATTTATTGGGAAAAATATATATTAATATCTGCCAGGTACAACAAAGTACTCACGATCAATTACGCGAAGATTTTCATTCGAGCGTTTATTATTAAAATTTGATCGGTGCAAGCTTGAGAGTGTTCTGTTTCAGTAGAAAGTAAAATCTACGCATATTATTTGTGCCAATGTGGAAAGCGTGAAAATATATTTTAATACTATCCATATGACTCTAAACATCAACAAGGTTAATTCATTGTTTTTTTTAATTTTATTACTATGTTGTTGTTAAAATATTTCACGTATTTTGAAAAACTCGATGATTTTTCACCTCAGGCCTCAGTCATCATTTTCGTCGGATATGCCTCCCCCTACTGCAACTTCTTCCATTTCCGGTCGAGTCGAAAAAAACACACATTGAATATAGAAAAAAACATTGGCACAAGAATATGATATAAAGAGGACAATATGTTGAAGATTTCTGTGCAAGATTTACTAAACCCATTGTCAGTATGAAGCAATTTTTCAAAAAAACTTTAATAGATGTAGATATAGATATATAATAGGACTAAATTTTTAATCTTAATCATTTCAAACAAGTGTTCTTCATACATTGTACTCAATATTTTATTATATATAATAATCAGATGTTGGTAAATTTGGTGAATATGAAGAATTTAGTATGACCTTAATTTTAAGCAACAAGAGGCATATTTATTGTTTGTCTTTATTATCTCAATACGGTATTCAAACACTTCTCTATTAGATTTTATGATGATTTTACGTAACCGTAAGGTGAAATATGGAAATGTAAGTTTTTGCTATAATTCTTCGACGGTTAACCGAAAATGTGACTCAATCAAGAATTACATTATACCATTATTTAATTCTGCACTTGATAAAGATTCAATATAATACTTGATCAATAATTTCGACAACATATTTAACGACTTTTTAGAAAATCTGCATCCGAATTCTTATAAGTATTTCATCAGATTTAAGATTGGACTTTATAGACACGATTCTGAACAAGATTTAAAGGCAAAAACTAATCTCCTGCATAAATTAATATAATGATTGATTACATTTGAGCTTATCTTAAAATCTTCATCAATAACTTGACTTTTTAAATAAAGATGGATTATTCTAAGCATAAAAATAGTTATTCATGATATGCTTCATATTTTCGTCAATAATTAGGATATTTTTACTAAACGACAAGCACATTCGGCGATGTTCCGCTTCAGACTTGACAAAGATAAAAATGATAAAATTCATTGAAATGCTTAAGATTGGTTTCCTTAATTTAAATACCGTGTTATTTAAAAAAAAACATCAGCATTTGTGGTATAGAAAAATGTGTAAAAATGATAATAAAGAATTATAATAAATTATACAAACATTATTCATACTTGTCTATTTTAATTACAAAAAAATACTAACCACTCGTCTAATGTGATAGAATTTGTGAAGCTTTTTTATTGTTTTTAATGTCCTGCAATGTTGAATTTCTTATTATTAGGAAATCTGTTATTCACTCCTGTATTTTTTGTTTCACATGTTGTTTATACATTTTTTGATATACATATAGCCACATAAATCTGCATGTCCCGTTTAAATTTAAAGCTCGTTATAGATCAGGATCATAAGTAAGAAATTGCTGTTCAATGCACTGCTGTTAGTTGATAAATTTTACCATTTTATTTTCATTTTTACCCATTGGTCATGGGCTATTGTGTGATATAAAAGTTTAACTTTAGAAAACTACGTTCTTACACGTTTCTGGGAATCATGTTAGAAGAAAAAATTTCCTTTTTTGATGAACCGTATAAAAAAATCCGTGTAAGAAAATAGTTAAGCGTGTATATAATTAAATATGTTAGAACTAGACAGGAAATTTCTACACATTATCTTCAGACAATTTTCCTTGTTAGTATATATGTCAATAATAATATTATGCAACGCGGTGCTAAAATCTTTGGTTATCATTTTTTTTGCATTATGGTCATAACAATTATCGAGAATTCAAGGTCAAGTATAAAAATAAATAAAATAAATATGTCTGCGCGGTGCTTAATTAAGCACATGCTTGTTCTGAAACAATAATGACAGACAATTAGCATACGGTTCCATCATTGAATACTTCCCCCATATATCAAATCACTATAATGCATTAGTACTAACCGGTTTAGACGTTTATAGAGCCATTATAAAATTTATTATTCAAATTCGAATCCATCAAAAAAATATTTATGTTTGTATTGATACAATATTTCGTAGATAATTATTTTTTTTTTAAGAAATCATTTTTAAATAGTTCAAATTATAAATACTTCCTTAATAATCTAGAAAACGAACGTAATCACTCCATTAATTTTTTATCAGCAGATCATTTCGTACATTAATTTTAATGATTTGTTATAAAGAGCGATTATGTCCATACTATGTGTGCTAGTGAGTATGTGTGTAATGACCTAAAACACAACATGAAGTAAAAATAATTGATTCGCCGCTACCTGAGAATGGCGAGATTTACCATTTGTTGGAATCCATCTAATAACGCTGAGCCCAAAGCGACAATCGTTTAGTGAAAGTGGTTCAAGATAATTCTCATACATATACAAGATGTATGTATGTACACGGTACAGTGAATGCGCGGATTAAACGCAAATTCGAGAATTTGCACAGATAAAAATAATACGATAAAAACAATCGATAATTCCGATTCCGATTCTCGAGAAATTAGAAATTAATTTTTAAATTTCTCAGAAATTCTAAAACCTAAAAAATTAAAAATATGATAAATATTAACCGATTTTTTGATAAAAAAAATATTAGTCATACTCTATTATTAATAAAAAAAAGTAATTGTTATCGGTGATATCATATTATTACTCATATGTACATATATTTTAATAGTAATTTTATTTTTTAGCAGACATTTTTATAGGCAAATAATCATAAAATCAATACTAATATTTTGCTTTTGTTTAATATCTCATCGTATTAATCATGAGTAGTAAAGGAAATGCTTATAATAGAAAATACCGGAATAAATCTGTTTTTTCTGTAGAATATTTTAAAACTATATATTATAAAATGTATTTTCTTACCTTATCTACAATTATTTCCATTGTTTTATTTATAATAATTATTGTATGCTTACTTGTTAAATTAAATAACTATTAAAGTGAATTTTAACTTTATCCACGTTACGGGATTGATTATTCCTGAAACTATATCTCATTGTCCTGGCGAGATGATAATACGATGGAGCAATGTCATTTTTTCTGAATAAAGAGTATAGAAGAATTATAAATGTATATAAATAATTTAAATTGTTTACTCACTATCACCTTATTTTTCTAGTTTATTTTATCTAGTTCATGATAAAAAAAATACACAAAACCAAATATATATTCTATTCATTTTCCCGATGCGTTTTAAACAATCTTGTATACAGAATCAAGGGTTGAAAGGCTCTACGAATAATTTCTCGTTGAATAGTCTTGGATTTAATTTCTTGATTAAGTCCAAATATTTCTTATTTATATATAAGGATAGATCAGATATCCTATTCGAAAAAATACATTTGTTTTAACAATAAATAGAAAATAGCGCAGTTAGTTTGTTTTGCTAAGAGATTTTTTGGGCCAATACATCTGGCCCATGGATTAAAAATGGTTAACAGTAAAAACTTAACCATTAGTCCCTTTAATGATTTTAGTATCGTTGGTGGGATCAAAACTCTGATATCTGGCGTGGGACTTTTACCCCCAACCGTAAAGTAAAATATTTATTGTACAAAGAATAAAATCGTAAAGGCTTTTACTGAGCTTTAAAACCTATATGTTAAATTATTTATTTCTTTCCGGTACCCCTAATATAAGAGATACCCGACGTAAATGTCGTTTTTTGACATCGTTCTTTTCAATGGTCAATTGTGTTTTAGTTGTTATTCCGTTTATCCGTATTTCTTTATTCCGAATTCGTTGGTGGACATTTAAAGCACATCTTTAATTTAAAAAATACCGCTTCCTACTTTAAATGAATGATTCGTTCCGGATATTTTATTTACTGAATTGCACGTTATACAAATTTCATAAAAAAAAAACTAATCAAACGACTGCGACAAAAATGTGGTAATATTTTAACTTTCAGCAGAGTTACAAATAGTTCAATCAATTTCAAAGTGTAAATTTTGATTGTAAGGATATTGAATGGATAGTCTAAGTAGAAAATGAGATGTGACGAATTCAAGTTGAAGCAAATTCCTCACAATTTTTTTCGCTATTGCAGACAGTAAAATATTTGGTAGAAAACGGTAATCTAGATGGAAGCACTATTGGAAAATCATTAAAAAAAATATATAAAATATGTAGTGTTCTTCTAATTTAAATTTTACACGGTTTTGAATTAATATGATAACAAAATGCACACTTATTATTTTTGTTATTCATGAAGAATATTTAAAAAAATAAACCACGCGAGTTATTACATCATTTAGATATATTTTTATACGGAAGATAAGTTCTAGAAATTGTTATGTGAATAAATATACTACTATTATATTAACTGATCCATTACATAATATCTTGTCATTTCTTTAAAATGGATAATAATAATTGGATAGATATTCTAAGAATACGAATAGTTATTCATGATATGCCTCATAATTAGATCGATATATTGGATTGTTTAACTAATCAATATGACGCGTAAATGACGACACTCTCGGCGATGTCTCGTCACGGAATAAACTCTCGCAACACGTGTCAATCGCACGTTTCACTTGCACTCGGCACATCGTACCTTATGTGAGTGAGAAAACATCGCGCGTGGCAAAAGCAGCGAATATTGTGTTTTTTTTCGCAATTGCGGACAATGAAATTACAATTATTATTTATAATTATTATTCTTTAGACTTTTTGACATATAGGATTTATATTAAAAGAGGTATTCGTGAAAAATCAAAAACTTGGGATACCCAATATACACCATCGGCACGGCTATAGAAACCGAGACTATCTAATTTAAAATATACATACATATCTAAATTTAGTGTTAGAATGCATCGATGATAATTGCATATATTTGCAATGAGGCTATTTCAATGCCTATCCGTTCAAACAATCGACATATTAATCAATTTATTCATAGCCTTAATAAATCTGTCAATCATGTGCAAAATTTGCATATGAAACTATTGATGGAATGCATTTGAGCACACAGCATGATTCATTGTGCCATAGTTGCATTTAAAAATGGCACAAAACACTGAAATATATGCAAACATTTGTTCAAATCCATTGTCGGTGCTATGACAATATTTATGATCGAATGACAAAATACTCTCGTTGAGGCTATTGCCAACAGGTTGAATGGATCGAGTATTTAAATATATTTAAAAAATAAAAAAAGTACATATGCTATTATTTACGCATACGCACAATTACAGTACCAGTTCTTCGACGTCTACTTTCGCATATTTTGTAATAATGTAAAATAGTATATGTATCAAAACGAGTATTCTTAAAGTAACCGCCAAATTGAAACAGTAGTAAATTTTACAAGATCAATTTATTATTGAAACTGGATTGAAATTTATAACGCTTCATTTTATTCTGAGATAACCGGTAGTTAATAAATATTGTAGCTGGTATTTTGCAATGATTAAAAAAAATAATTTTAATAAATAATGTTCATAATTTTGTTACACATAATCAACTATATGAGGTGATCCAGCTTGCTTCAGTACAAATTAATTGTATCCATGAAAAAATATTATTTATTCACATAAATGTCATCATTATTTTTTAATTTTTAATTGATGATCATCAATGAACGATTTCAACAAAAATTTGTGCAATTATATATGCATCTTTTCGTTATATTAAATATCATTTATATGATAAAATCTATTATCTAAATTAAATTGCAGAATACTTTTTTATAAAAAAAAATGGTATGCATTTTCAATAATGTGAATAGAATCAATTGATTGGGACATTTCTATATTCATCACGTATCATTTGTTTGTATTCATATTTATTATAATAATGAATAATACTATTTATCGCACTTAGGACTCGGTAACAAAGTATAATATTATTCAGCAGAGAGAGAATTACAATTTTATTATTTTTTCTCCATCCATAATATAGTAAAATGCAAATGTGTTATAATTAAATGCATATATAAAGTTTTTAAATATATAGTTTTTTTGGATTATGTAATATATCAAGTATTTTTTGTAATGCAAATCTTAAGAAAATGATTTATCAAAATACACGGAAACGAATGAATAATTTATGAATAAATCAATATATCTTAAAATTTATGCTGTAATAATTATTTAAAAAAATACAACCATGCCTTAAATTATCGGTAACGAACTATTTTTCGAATAGTAATTATTAGAAAATAATTCATTAATTATATATTCATTTGTTGTAGAATATACTTCTATAAATCTAAATAATATCTTAAATAAGTCAAAAGTTGACTAATAAAGCTGACAAAAGATTCAACAGAGTGATTATTATATATTTTTATTGCCATGTTAAATTAAAATAAAGTAATAACTGTATATGGTCCATCAACGAACAATGACATAAGTTTGTTGCTCTGTTAAGTATTTCTGAAAAATATCTTATTTATATATTTTGCGTAATAAAATTGAGAGAATAAAACTCCTGTTCAATTAGTCATATATTAACGTTGCAGTCTAAAACAAAATGCTTCCGCTTACGTGTAAATAATGCAAAACCATTTCCATTTCCATCAAAATATTATTAGAAACCGAAAAACCAGTTCTACATCGCAGTCCTTTTATGTGAAAATGCTTTCCTAGATAATTAACAAATCGAAAATTTATTTCCGTAAGAACATGAGGAACTATGTCGAGCTTTGATATTAAACCTAGGCGTTTCAAATGATCATAAACAGTCGAATTCGATAAATTTAATCTTTCAGCGATCTCACGAGTTGTTATTTGCCGGTTTGCATCAATTAAATGTCTGTATCGTGTCTTTATCAGCTTTAACTGGCCTTCCAGAACGTGGTGCATCTTCAACATCAAAATTTCCGGATCGACATTTTGCAAACCAGTTTTGGCACTGATCTTCTCCATACATACACCTCGGCTAATTTTTTTCTTGGTTGAACAGAATTTTACCTTTTCGGTAGTAAAAAAGTAAAATTTTCCGAAAATGCTGCTTTTCACTATCTATATTTGACCAACCAAAAACTACTGCGTAGAATCAATCGAACTTTTTCACAAGCAAGCAATGATTATGCGGCTTAAGTGTGAAGTTGGCTGTGAAGAAATACAGTCCTCCGAACAACCCAATAGTTACACCTTAAACATATAATTTTACTTATAGGATATATATTTTTAAAAGAATCGGTGTGGTGAGTGAAGTGCTGCACAGCACAACTATTTAGGATCTAACCTAACCTAACCTAACCTAAGTGAGTGCTGTGACTAACAAACCTAACCTAACCTAACCTAACCTAACCTCACTTTTTAGGTGTTGCACCTCAGTCACAACACCGACCAATGAACATATGATTTTAGTATTTATTATTAAACAGAATGTGTTGAATGGTATTTAGCCGTGTGTGAGTTTGCATGTATTGGCGCCGGACTCTGCTACTAGATGCAGTCTACTTGTTAATTGATACATGTATTTGCCGTTATATGTCAAAACAATTATTTTCACCGACCCGTATGAGGAAAGTAGTTCGCGGGGCCTTCTTGACATTTGACACGAGTGCGGCAAAACTCAATTGAATTATAAAATAACGCGAAACAGACTAAACACACATTGCAACTTTCATCTGCGAGATGAAAAAAAAATGTGTGCTCGAGTGAGTGTTTGGCGGCTGCAGTCGACGAGTGCATTGCGCACGACAAGTGTTTGCGCCGCGTCTGCGCGCCTCAGACAACGGGGCATGACACGTATAAACAAAAACAGTGCCCCGTCGTAATTTACTACTGTCTAAATATACGACGGCGTGAGTTTCTAAAACAGGTTTTTGAAAGTTATGGGACGGTGGCGACGACTAGCATTTTTGTTCGAGGAGTCACATTAGCGATTTGCACAAAACTGACACGGTTCGTTTCCATATGGGCCCGCTAAAAAAACACGGCGATTGTTTACTGTTTCAATAAAACGTCTCCGAATCGGGCACGCCACCGCCGGCCGTTGCGAAACGCGAAGGATGGCGTTGCGAAAGCGCATCGTCTCTCTCTAACGATTTCAAATCGCCCATGAATGTCAAGATTCAGGAATATGGGTCGATCTGGTGGGCGCATGCGCCGTATCTCCAGCGTGGAATCAACGTTTTACAATACCCTTTGGCGCATGCTTATTCAGTCATACGTATCCAATCAATTTGCAAAACAATATAAAAAATTGTTTTTATTTGGACCATTATTGGCAATATTATTTTTACGCGATTATTTCTTTTTGAATTTAACAATGTCATATTACAGCAGACGTGTAAAGAGAATGAATTATTCATACAATTGGTTAAAAACCAAAAATAGAAAATATTTTCTGTTTATGCTGTTTATTATGCAAAAATAATGATATTTTTTGTGCGTTTTTATACGACTTGTGTTTTTTACGCGGGTCTCTCAGCCCATTGTTTTAGCATTATAAGAAAACAAATCCCTTTAGCTAATTTCAAATTAATTATTCAAATTTCAAATAACATGTTCCGAGATTAAGAATTTAATCGACATAAGACCCACCGGAAAAAATCCACGTGTCAGTCAGACAAGAGAAATATAAATGCAAAGGGTTAATTTTTAGAATCAACGTATCAAATTAATCCAGCTGTGCCGATGGGGTTTATTTGGGACCCCAAGTTTTTAATTTCTCTCGAATAACTCTTTTAATACAAATCCTAAATGTCACAAACTTTTTTTATTTGTCTAAAAAGATCTAAAGAATAAATATTATAAATAATCATTCACCTTTATTGTCCGCAATTGCGAAAAAAAATAAAACAGCAATATTCGCTTATATTGCCATGGGAGCGATGATTTTCTCAGACGCATCCGATACAATGTGCCAAGTGCAAGTGAAACGTACTAGTGGCACGTGCTGCGAGAACTCGGCGGTCGGTAGTCGGTGGCATGTCCAAATCCAAAACATCGACCAAATTATGAAGTATGTCATAAATTCTTATTCTTAGAATAATCCATTTTTTAATGTTAAGAAATTGATGAAGAATCTATCAACATCTTGATTTGAAATGCTTAATAAACCCTCATTGGACGACTCAGCTGTTTTCAATATTTTCACCTAACAATTTCTAAAACCAATCTTACGAGTAAGTAGCAGTGGCGTACGGTGGACTTGATGTTGGGTGTGCTGAATGTGGAAAAAAAATATAAAAAAAATACATTTTTTTAAATGAATTTTATTATTTTTTATACAATAATTCAATTCTTCGTTTTTGCGATATAAATTTTTCAAGTAATATCAATGAAGAAAAAAATACGCATAAAACTAAAACCGAAAGGCACACTTTACGATAGTTCCATTAAAAATTTTATGTCGCAAAAACGAAGAATATAATTAATGTATAAATAATAATAAAATTCATTAAAAAAAACTGTATTTTTTTCCACAATCATCACACCCAACATCAACACCACCGTACGCCCCTAGAGTAAGTATATTGGTTTTTATTGTTTTTAGCAGTTGCGGAAATAAAGGTCAACGATTATTTATAATATTTATTCTTTAGACTTTTTTAGACAAATGCAAAAGTTTGTGAAATGTAAGATTTATATTAAAAGAGTTATTCAAGAAAAATAAAAATAACTTGATACTCAAATAGGCACGACCAGGTTAATAGAAATAATATTAACAAAAAAAAGGCGTAAGATATATGTGTAAAAAGATTATGATTACGCTTAAGTACAATGAGACTTCTGAAGACTGATTTTTATAAAGTCAAAACGTAAAATCTTTGAAGGGCCGTACGAGAAAGTAATGGCGGATCTTGGGTTGTTCATCCCTGGTCTTAAGTAACCTGGAGAATGACGAAGTTATTCCGGTATGATTTTTAAAATCCATTTTTTTTTACTAAACCTTTTAAACTTATTTAAAATATATAAAAAAATTATTCCTCACTTTAACTTTCAATCGAAGCAGCAATAAACTATTATAGATAACTTATAATAGCGTAAATGAGGAAGGGTACAGGATTCTCTATTAAAAATAACTTTACAGTAAGCAAATAGACAGATATTTATTTAACAATTTCCTTATTGTAAATTAAAAAAAAACATGTTGGCTTAGAAGTCTCTGGCTCATCTTTTCCCATTCATTTATAAGGTAAAAAAATATACAAAAACAACTGCCATGGTTTTCTACGTTCATCAAGGAAATTCTTATAGTAAATCAATATCTCATAAATAGGATCTTTTTTTCTGCATTTTAATTGTACATGAAAAAATTATACGTAAGTTTTAAAATGATATAACAAAAATATTTTTTCTTCTGGTTTCATTATGTTAAAGCCAGTTCTCTTCTGGCTTTTTTCAACGCCTAATTCTGCAAATTTTTACAAGTTTAAGTTCGAAAAGTTTTACATAACACTTGCAGAAACTCTTTGATGTCATAGACTTCCGTATATATCAACACATAAATCAGGTGTGTTGTTTTTGATGGCAAACTGTTCACAGCTCTGGTCATAACATTCATCATGCTCTTTTCAGACATTGCTGAATCGCCTCTTTACAGAAAAATCTATGGTGTTTGCAAAAAAACGCTATAGTTAAGTTTCTTTCAACGGTAAACGAGGTATCACTGCAAATACATATGTATTGTATGTATTTTACTTAGTAAAATAAAAAATATGTTATTGTCCAAATGTTACATTTTTGGAACATGCGTATTTTTAGTACGAAAATGTGTCAAAACAACACGCAATAGATTTAAATTCTAGAAAAATAAAAATATATATATTAATCATGTTTAATTTAGAACAACAAAACATATCAAATGTAAATATTTATATAAACATACAATACCTATTCAAAATACTTGAAAAATATTACAGCATTGATTATCAATATAATAAAAATGAGAATTGTTCCGGAAATGGAATACCCGATAGATCAACAAAAAATTTGATCAAATGAATTGTTGATGATGAGTAAAACCTGATTCATTATGACACATAACTTATCAGTAATATAACAGTCAAATCAGCAGTGTACATTTTATATTTACACAGAATCGTGTTACATTTATCGTATTGTATTTCTTTTCCAGTATATTCACATTAATAATTATCATAAATGAGCATCGTTCGATTCAAGAGCAATTCATTTTCTGATGGACTACATCGGTGACATTTCTAAAACTACATTACAAATGTATATTGACCAGTCCATCAGATTAGCCGAATGGATAGAAGTGAAAGGTGTTAGATTTATGTATATTCTTTTAGTTGACATACAGATGCGAAATCGCGCTCAAAAAAAAAATTAAAATTCAAAATCCCATGCATTTGACCTAAATAAAATTTAGAACTCAATAGATCTCATTCATACTGATCGACACAATGGTGTTCATTCCATATAATTAACATTTAATTATATTTTTCTATTTATTTCTCACATTAACGATACATTTGCAACGGGTATAGTTTTCGCATTATTAATTCGATTTGCCTATATCACAAACCGCAACGAATCGGTAATCGATTTTCAATTTCGGTTTTAACACTCTCTCTGGTGTTAAATTTAGATATTTTCGATAAATCAATAAATTTAGGTTATGTACATGTATCCAATATCCAATTTACTCCGAACGCATGAACAATGTGCGACTTTCATTCTTGAAATAAAAACGTCGAGTATTTTTGACGTAAAATTTTCTTAGCAAAAAAAATTAACCATTATCTGATGAGATGATTTTTTCGTAGAAGTTTAAATTTCAACACGTTTTATTACCCGCAAACAATGAATCTCCGTCTGCACGTTGTTTTATAAATAAAATATTGCGAAAGAAAATTTTTTTTAGAAAAAATTGCTTGTCATACATGATTTTTCGCATGTCAATCTCGCACACGGTTTTATTATTTTGGCAGGTATGAGCGATAATTACAATCAAATTTTCAAAACTGGTATTGGAAAGTTGTAGCTGACAAAAGTCATGCCCGTCCGGAAACTATGAATATATTGCATAATGCAAAAATGCTCGACATTACTACTTTTTACTACATAGGCGATTTTATTATCTAATTTTGGATTGAATTAATTACACAACAGATAATATTAAAAGATATGAAATGATAATGAAAACGAAAATAATGTAAACAAATACAAAAAAAATGTTTAAATCTTTCTACTATAAAAAAACTTGGTTCACATTATTTTCTAAACAATGTTTTCGGCCAATACGTCTGCTCCACGGAGTAGAAAAAATTAATACATTACAGCTGAGCCATCAAAAAAATAATATAAATATATGACAACTTTTATAAACGTATTTTTACTTGTAGCAAAAAAATTTTGGCGTACTCCACTTTTTCACAAACCAAAAATACTCTAATCTTTAATTCGTATTTTTACCATAAACCTCTTTTTTAGTCTAATTTTTTTTTATTATTTATTATACAACTGAGAATATTTATACAACTGTTCAACTTTAAAAAGATATATGTATATTTTTTTAATTTAATATTCTATGACAGGTTCTTCAAATAGCTCTACGGACCGCCATAAAATTCCCCGCGAGCCGTTTATGTGTATCACTGCACTAAGGGCAAGAAAAAGTTTATACAGATTCAATGATTGTCTAACGTTTTTCAAGTAAATTATTGTTTTTTTTGTACTGTTAATTTACTTTACAGAATCAAAATATTTCAAATATGATAGCCAGTAATATTGTTTCTTAAAAATGTATCAGTTTTATCTCTGAACAAAGATTGAGATGAAACAACGTTTACAGAAACAAATTTGTTGTCTATTTCCTTAACCGATCCGTCACGACGAGATCGGTCAAGGAAAATGAACTCGGGGATCATCGGGGATTCTCGCCGCACGTGTCACTAGTACGGTTTCACTCGCAGCAGTTTACTGCAACCGAGAATAAATATCGCGCCCATTCCAATAGCAAAGAATATTGTTGTTTTTATTTTTTTTCGCAATTACGTAAGGTCAATGAATATTTATATTTATTCTTTAGACTTTTTTAGTCGAATACAAAAAGTTTTGTAGGATTTATATAAAAAGAGTTATTCGAGGAAAATAAAAATCTTGGGGTCCCGAATATAGTCCATCGGTACGGCTAGGTTAAGCCTAAATTTCTTGAAAATGGACTCGATCGGGAACTGTTAACTCTGTCTATCGATATGTTCTTTATGATTTTACAGAGATTTTATCCTATTAGCTACTTTAGAGCATCATTACAAAACTAATTAAAATTTATTTCCGAATTTCAAAATATCCTTCCCGTCCGAATTCTCATCACTATTTTTTTAAAATTAACTATCGCATTTTCAAAACTTCGGAACATCTCCAAAAATAGTGAGTATAATTTTTTGGTTGCAATAAAAATGCTAATAATACATGTCGCTTCAATCTCTGGACTTTTTTTAATTATAGAACTACAATCATAATTAGGAAGCTTATTAAAAAGAATACTGTTCTATTCGCTTTCTCCTATAATAATATTAATAGGAGTATCACGTTCTATATCGCTCCTTCGTGTTATTTTTTCAGATCGATAGAGAATTTACTAATTCGTGAAAAATTAATAATCTGAGAAACGTCGAAATTTACCTACGTCAATATTTTAATATCAAACCTCCAAATTTTTACAAGAAAGAGATCGAAAAATCTACAGAATGATGGCCAAGATAACAATATTGAAAATCACATCTTATAACATTCTTTGTTGTTGATCTAATAATGGTACCATTAATATATGTCCAAATAAATGTATTTATATATTATTTCTAAGATACATTTATAAAACAAAGTATGAGAACACTTATCATAATTTAATATGTTTAGATTTAAAAAAATAAATTTGTAATTTTAATATATTATTTTATAAATTATGCAAAAGTAGCAATCAGCAACAAATCAAGTCTTTTCGACACGTTAGCGTGCATTCTGATGATTTATTGAGAAAAATATTAATATTAGATCATTGCCTTATCAAATTTTACGATATCGATGCCGATGGACAAACTCTTAAGAGTATTTTACGTATTTACATATATAATTAAATACAAATGATGCAATGCGATATTTAAAACTTTAATGTAAGAAATTATTAGCCAATGACATTCAATCGTCAAATAAAAAAACATACCTAATTGTGCAAATATGCAAATGAATATTAAACGCGAAATGTGGCAAAATATATATGATAATAAATCCGTGCGAAATATTGAATTATTTGACCTAGGATATTTGCGCAAGGATACGAAATCGTCTCATTTTTGCGCATCGTAATGACACACAAGGTCCAAAACCCAAATTCGAGCCAGAGCATAACAAAGTCATCACGACGCATAAACATATTCCAATCAAATCCGTAAACAGATTGAGATATTCGTGAGAAGAAATTTATAACGCAACCGTGCAATAATTTTAATCTCAAGACCCACTTGTTGGCCCAATGGATACGCCGCACATTATTTAATTTATATATGTATGTAACGATAATTGGCGTATGCGGCTTCAGATTTCTTAATACACCTACAGATGAATACGTCATGTATCCATGACAGTTGACGATTTTACGCGAATATAATTCGAGGTGACCAAACGTTCTAAATCAGGAAGGACAGGTCAATACTTTTATAATCTTTTTTGAATAAAAGTTCTATGATATTCTTTATTTCTTAATTCATATTCAATATTTATTTATGTATACCCACTTGTGTTTCTATAAATAATCGAAAAATACATTTATGATACTGTATTTTTTTATATTTTCAATTTTAGTTTCGTACCTTTTCGCCAATTAAATAGTTATTTTTTTTCTTCTAATTATGCTTAACAAAATACAAGGTTTCCTAATTAGCAATGTCCAAGGTTTTTGTTTTTAAATTGTTGCAGTTTTTTGGTAATTTTCTATGCATTAATATCATTTAAAAATGTTTGAGATTCTTTCATAAAAAGTTTGAAAAATATATTTTTTACCAAATACTAATATTGAAACTGTGGCATGAGATGCAGAAATTAAAAAAAATGCATAAATGGTATTAATTTTCTTTAATAAAAATCTTTCAACATTATAATTTCCTATTCTATGGTTATTATTCTATATGAAAGAAAAGCACTAAATTTATTAAAGAATTTGCAATTTATTTTATATCTTATATTTGAATTGAATAAAATCACAAATCGAGTGCATAAAAAATACGACTGTAACAAATTAAACTCAATTAGTAAAGTTGTACTTTACAATTAGTAAAGTCGACGTATCGGCGATGGCGGTTGGGCACAATCATGGTTTCGTAGACTCTACGGAACTAAGAGGAGCTAGGCCGCTATACAGGTCAATTTGTGCTACAGGAGCAGACTGTAAATTAAATACGAATTGACTCTAATCTTGGGGACCGGGACATTCTCCCGACCGACGTCGAAGCTCTGGACCAAGCCGCACTCAAGAAGAGACTCTAAAATATCGCGTTAAAGATATGCCAATCCCGTCAATCTGCTGAAAGTACGGGAAGAACTGGTTTACGATTCTTCCCCAATGTACTAGTTCGAGTTAAGCTGCATTGGTTTATTCCTGACCATTACGTATCCAAGCTTATCACGGGACATGGCTCCTTTAACACCAATCTTCATCTTCTGGGCCTCAAGGATGACCCGGCTTGCGAGTTTTGTGACTCCAAAGAACAAACATCGGAACACATTCTTTGGGAATGTCCGGAATTTTTCCTATGAAAGAGAGACTATGCTCAATGTAGTGAGGCGGTCCCCTGGCCCCGTCTGTCACCAGGACCTTGTCTCCTGCATCCTGCTTACAGGGCTTTTGTGACTTAAGCCGACCAGGTCGGAGCGAGATTCTCCTCCCTTAACATATTGCTACCTTGCCTTCTTAGGTGTAGGTCGCCTGTTTTTCAAGGAGTATTTAGATGCGATGGTTGCCATGATGGCTCGTCAGAGGTAGTCTACATTTAGACTCACCGTAGGGCGGGCCCTGCCCAGGAAAACCTCAGCCATATTTTGTTGTTATTTATAATACTATTGTAACAATATAGATTTTAATTATTTCTACTGCTGATATGTTAATATGTTATGCTGAAATGTTATGTTAATTGTAGTTGAAAATGTATGGTTGATGAATAAAGAAATTCCTTCAGTTCTGGCATCAGAGTTGAGACGGCCGTATCTCTACTGGAGATCGTGTAGTATCCTCCAGATGGCAAAGACCCGTCTCAGGTTTAGAAGGCTACTTAAATAATAAATAATACTAACTTTAAAAAAAATGCGTTTATATTTTGTACTTATAAAAGTTAAAATATAATTAGATAAGTTTCTAACTAATATAAAAAATATTTTAGAATAATATAACACTTAACCTAGCCGTCCCGATAGGGTCTATTTGGGACCCCAAGATTTTCATTTCGAATAACTCTTTTACGTATGTCACAAACTTTTATGTATTTGTCTAAAAAAGTCTACAGAATAAATATTATAAATAATCATTGTCCGCAATTGCGATAATATTAATAAAAACAACAATATTTGCTTCTGTAATCACGAGCTTGATGTTTTTTCTCGCTCGGTACGATGTGCCAAGTGCGAGTGAAACGTACTAGTGACACGTGGCCCGAGAACTCGGTTATCGGAAGTCGGCGGCATGTCCTCAGTCTAGGGCTGTGTACTGTGTATCGCCGAGTGTACGTGTCATAATGATTATTTAATAAATAATGAAGCATAAAAAAAAATCAAGATATTGACGAAGAACTCATCAATATCTTGACTAACTTTATATATAGTTAATCTTAGTGACTGATGATTCACATAGTGAAAATTGCAACATCGTCATTTATATATTATGTTGTCTCATATTTTAATAAATTAAAAAAAGGTTTTTTTCTTAGAAAGAATAGAAATAGATACCAAAGTGTATTGCTTCGAAAGATAATAAATTCTTTGAATTCGGATTTATATAAATGGCTGAGAGTTGCTAAAATGTTGATTTATTCATCCTTTTAAAATATAGTAAAAACATTTTATACAGCCAAATAATATGTAATCAGTGATTTTAATTTTTTGGCACCAAAGAATATTCGAGATTACATGGACGGAACGCATCATCATCTGTACGTTAACTTCTTCAAAGGGAGCGAAGCTTCTGGACAACTTAAAACTAAATACTTTGGACACATCTTTTGTTAAAATTAAAATTAAAACCAAAGTATCGCCTTCCGAAGATCACCGACCTGATTAATAAATAAAAAATATAAATATATTTTTTATTTATTAATCAGGTCGGTGCCTACATGGGCAGCGCCGGTAGGTAAGGATGCGGGCCGGTAGCGGAGTGGTGGGGGGGTCCCGCCGTTAAGCGTCGTGTCGCGCTGCGAATTGGTGCAGTCATACTGACTTACAGCTTCTTTGAGCCGCGTACCGCATGTCACTTATTTTATTATTGTTAATATTGTAACGTGGGAGCCTCTCAGGATTTGATATGGATATAACGGAGGACGCAACGAGACACACATTCATAGAAACAGCATCTTTATTTATCGAAAACAATACAACGGACGAATCAGACTAGCCGACCCGAGGATTACAGTATTACTTATCAAACGATTATAATATCGAAGAAGAGATATAAACAGTATAAATAATAGCAGCGCACTAACAAAGTCCGCTGCTTTCTATCCGGGAAGGCTATCGCCTTATTACATGGTTGACCGTCTTCAACTGACCTCTCATACACCGGGGCATCGATATATAAACTATAGGCTTCGTCAGGGAACCAATGCTTTCCTTTGTCTTGATCCATGACACGTATTGGTTAGGTCACTGTTCTCGATAGATCTCAAACTATGGGACCTTGCTCCTGTTGTATGGAGCAGTACCGAATTTTGATGCTTTAACACTTTGAGAGCCGGGATCCTTCTAGAACCATATTCGGGTTAATGTCTCCATAAAAGCGAATATGTCGTCACGCATGCTCTCATTGTATTAGCTCACCGCCGAATTGTTCTACATATGTCATAGAACAAGCAAACGTATTTTCCAGCTTTCCTTCGACGTTCCAATGTTATTTAGCATTTTTACCTTATCTTATTTTTTATATATTTTTAATAAAATATGAGCGAAATATGCTTTTATAATTTAGAATATTCCGCAAAATATCCTAAGTATTTTATCCACGAGCCACCACTGGATATATCGTCGAGATATATGTGCTTTTTTACGGTGCCAGGATGTGTGACCAACTTATAATATATATTTTTTTATTATTTGCAAATCTTCTTTTATATGTCGCCATTTCGGGTATTGGTTCGGTGTGCTATGCACAGGACCAAAATATGACAAGAAATGTATCCCACGACAGTCCCAGACTGTAAATCTGCATATCTGGTCACCCGAGCTCAATGACTCATTCATATTAGGAAGTGAAAATCTATTTTGAAGCTTACCAACGTCGTCTGCCCGCCTGCATTAGAACGGTCGTATCGCATTATGGTTGGATAACGGCGCAGTGTTATGGCCATATGGTTACATCATTGCCTGACAACACCTTACTTACACCTGCCAAGGACCCGGATTACCTAATTTGCACAATTACAATAATCGCCGTGTAATAATCGGTGGCATTGGATTGGATACGTGTACCGGCGACATGCCAGGCTTCGTCTCTTGGCCACTCGTCCGTGGTCGACGATGGCGTGCGACCGTGGAGGCTCTGCGTGTCACCGATCGGCAGAGTAGGAGGAGATGGTCCGGAGACATCGCGGACGCTTCCGATCATTAGCTGCATCTGCTGTCTCGGTGGATTTTTGGCTAACGGCGTCGAGTTGTAAGCGCCACCGGACGCATCTCATTGGCTCTCTTCCAAGAATCTGTATACAGATTAGTACTCATTCTAGCGAGAAGTATTTCAGTACCTCGAATACTGTTAACAGTATATACGTTAACACGACAATGCAACAACGGATCTCTAAATTCACATCAAGAAATAAAAATAAATATCTAATATCCAAGAGCATCTTCAAATGCGAGATTATGCAAGTGCGACCGTTCGTTCCCAGCGATCGCTAATGAATCCGAAACAATTTACCATGCATTGTTCTAAAAACTGCACATATGCACTTCCTTATTATGTTTATTTCCTACAATAGAATACGTAATAATAAATCATATTTCTGATGCGGCCTGAATACACAGATCTTACAATGAACTTATATACGACATGGAACTATATGAAGAAATCTCCATGGACTTATCTTAAATCCTGCAATAAACTATTGTTTTATCTCAAGTGTATTATTTTATGACAGCTTGTAAATATATTTAATATTAAATCTTTTCATATGATAATATATTTATATAGCGTATGATTAATTCAAGGATAATTGGAATGTTAAATAATAACCAGGATGAATGACTTGTTGACGCCGGTCGCAAAAATTATCATATATGGAAATTAGCATATTAACTTTATTGCAACACTTAATATTTATATTGATTTTTTAATAAAAATTGAGATTCGCGTCAATGTGCGTAATTGAATATCCTTGTATATCAAACTGGGTTCATTGACATTTAACTTAATAATTGAGTTCGATCCTTACTTATGGATATAAATATGTTTAAATCATCGATATCAATTAGAATTATTTCCTTGTGTGACTTAGACACAATAATGCATTGTTCTCTATGCATGCGAGTCTTTATAAGAATTAAGTCTCACATGCATTTTGACACATTTCTCCGTGTGCCGACGTCATCAAAATGCATAGTTCGCATAATCAAAAGGAGTCACGAACAATGGCCAACAATAACTTGCAGCCAGTGTAGAAATGGCGAAAGTCGAACAGCCATGAACTTGATCGGCGAGCAGATCTTTGGGCAGAGCGACACGAGAGGAGCCGGGTACATAATGGCGCCGGCGCACATGCACTCGGCGACATCTCTTTATCACTATAATGTCGTAGAAAGTTGTTCTAGATCACGCTCACTGCCTCCAGTGTCTATGGACTTTTCACGAATCGGTTTCTATGCCGCTAATCATATGTGTGTAAATGGTTCTCATGGATTTGACAATGGCGGATGATTTCGCATGCAGAAGAGAGGGATGGTGACGGATGAAATCGATCATGAAATTGATATGAATAAATGAAAGTTGATATGTGAAAAAAACTGATTATTATTATTATTAAAACTCTATTAAATAGCCTAGATATGAGCCGATAGTTTTAAAAGTAGTATAGTTCTATTAATATTTATTTACAATGTGAGATTTGCTTTTGCATAAGTATAACAATATTGACACACGTTAATTAATTCAGATCTTTTTTCTTTAGTTCTCAACATGTTATCGTTTATTTTGCATAAATAATTAATAAAAGTATTTAAGATAATAACTGTTTTTTTAGCTACAAATACATTTATACCTCGTTCAATAGTAACAAGTTTAATCAATTGCAATTTAAATTTAAACTTTTATATTTATATTTTATAAGTAATAAATTTATTGAAAATTAATTAGAGTTGTATTACAATGAACTTATTAAAAATCTAGTATGAAAAGTCAATTACTTTACTTATAACATACTTATTCCTCCTTTACGTTTAGAATGGTGAAGTAATTATGTTGAATTGGAAGTATGTAAGGCAATAAACTCATCATATCTCTATATTTCTCTTTTGTTATAGATCTTGAAATTGTGTACAGTAGTGACCTAGGGATATTGCCAAAATATTTAGGCCTTTCACGTTTTCCGAATAAATCAAGAACTTTGTATTTTGGTTTCGGTTGATATTTTGCCCTTTCTAGAGATTTGGTCAATTTAATAAAATACATAATGATATTCCATAATTATTAAAAATAATCAATCGCATAATTTTTGATAGATGCGTGGAATAAATCCGCCATGAGTGTATCAAAAACTTTTTTTTATAAATAATCGAGGAATATAAATTAAATATCAAGGATAATTTGAATTTATTCTTGAAACTACACGTCTCTTAGTCCGCTTGATTGGTCACGGTTTTTTTCTCAAAAGTTCTAATCTATGGCCTTCCTAGAACTATTGTTGGACACTCTTCTCTGGGTTTGGTTAATATCGTTTTATCTTCTGTATGATGATACGTTCCAGCAGTTATTTTTTTATCTGGCTTAGGCATCGGTTGACGAAAACTTGAAGCTTCAATTTCAGGTGTTTACTTTAAGTAATTGATTTAGAATCGACGATAAATACTCATGCATTATATAGTAGCTTTTTGATCAGAGATTTTTTTTGCAAACTATCATGGAAAAGAAAGTAGACTTGATAGGTACAGAGTAGCTAACAGCTAGCCAAGGACAGAGAAAAATATAATAAGGCCACAAGAATTCTTCCCCACAAAAACAAATCAGGAATGAACAACATTTTTTTAATCATAATTCTAAGTAGTTCATATCACCAACACACCAGTCAATTATAGTATCGATTATTTCCATGTGATTTAAGATATCTGGGATCTTCTGCATCATCGATTGCTAATAATTTTTAAACTAAAAAATCTTTCTGAAAGTAGTTCAACATTTTTCTTGCCCAGTTTAGAGACAAAATTTTCACGTTTCATTTGATATAAAAGAAAATTAATCCAATTATAAACAAACTTCTTGCGACAACGTTTTACAGTTCAACTACTTTTGATAAACTCATGTGGATATTGAAAATGAAGTAATACCACTTTCAAAAATAGTGGCTCATATTTTAAAAAAACATGATTTTGAGATGTAAATCCACTTTCCATATTTTTTTTATTCTACTACATCATCAATGAAATCTATTAAAAACAGCACGAAGAGGAGCATGATTCGCCCTTGATGAAGAAATTAAAGCACCCGTTAATTCATAGCTCTCAGCTTGCCCTTAAAGCCAATTAAATTCTATATACATATATTTTATTTATCCTCAGATTTAATTGATTAATCAAACGCATATTTTATTGATGCAAAATAATGAAATTTAATATTATTATGTCCATAAACATTAAATTAAATTAGAAATTTAACTCTCTATTAGGTTTCTTCTACATGTAACGTTGCTATAACACGGTAGATAGGTTTCTAGAAAATGTGGTGCTATATGAGAATCAGAGTCAACTACAAAAAGGAGGTTTAGGTTTCAAAAACAAATATATTTATAAACCAATTCAAGCAACTTCAATTTTATTAAAAATTTTACATGTGTATGTGTCAAACAATACAAAATATAATTATTTTCAATTTATTAATCCTGAATGTAATGATTTTCTTCTTCATTACTCCTCGTTCCAATTAAACGTAAACGTTTTTTTGATCTCTGAATCATTTTCAACAATTAAAAATCTGCAATTTTGGATTATTTACTATTCCTTAAATTCTTGTATATCTCCTGAATAAAAGACAGGCAACTTGGGAGCTGCTTTTAAAATTTTCGACTTTTTTCAGGGGATACATCTGCATTAAAAAAATATTCCAGGGTGTTTGGGCGAAACCGTATGATTAAATACCGTGTTATAGCAAGGTTACCTGTATAATATTAGTCAATACATATAATTAAAATACATGATTTTAGATAAGATACCAAAAATTAACTAATGCTTTATACATATTCAAATGAATACCAAAAATTAGAGCATGTATTAAATACATGTAAGTATTAAATATGTGAAATATGTTTCAAGGCTTATCGTGATAACGAGAAACGATGATTGTAGTTTACAGCAGAATTTTTTTTTAATAATTATTGTCATAAATTAGTAAATATATATTGTATATTTTAATTGCTTTTGAATTAAGTTGTTAGTATCTTGAGCTGAATAATATATAACATAGGATTTTCTCATATAGATCTTAGAATATAATAAACAGTAGTGTATATAACGTGAGAGATAAGCTTATTTTTTTACAACTCATGTTTATTATTAAAAAAAAGTTTTTCTTTTTTAAAAAATATCTATGAAATTATTCGACTTGTTTAAACAAAAACAAAAATGTAAACTAGATCTAAAAAATATAGTTTTAACCATTTGAATCAACCCGCGTTAAATTTTAAATACGCCATTCTTGTATATTAAATTGGCAATATTTTATTTATAATTTATTAAATAAATCACATTCCATGTTTAAATATTTAAAATTAAATTATATGAAATATTCCATTAATTCGTTTAAATTGTTTTTGAGCAAAGTGAGAGTAATTTTGACTTTAATGTCATTCCTAATCATTCAAAATTAATTCTTCGTGTGATTGGCTTACTAAACCACATTTCTATAATATCTTAAAATATGTTTGTATAAACAATTAAATTAATATGCAATAAAAACAAGTTAAATAATCAATATGTGTCGTAGCAGTGGACGGCCTGTGTTTTGGTCCAGAAATTTCCAAAAATATAATACTGGATACACCGGTTCTCACAAGTCGTAAACATTTGAAATCAGAATGAAAACGCAGTAATGAATTGACGTCAATTATACGGAATATTAAAATTCATCGTAAAAAAAAGGAATTTGAATGGTAATATTATTAAATAACATACATATATAATATTATAGTTTTAATTACAATTGAGACAAAAATATAATGGATTAAAATACAACCTTGTCTTTTTAATTTTGTTGAGCTGTTCTAATTTCTAAAACAAATGATATAATTGCATAATTCATGGACATCTTATCGAAATTAAATCAAACAACACCTATGATTATTACATATTGCGATGTAACACGTTCGATCTAAACTCAAACAATTAAAAACGGGTGGCTGAATCTGGTTATGCCAAATTCATTCCTATTTCACAGACGGCTTATTAAATTCGTTGGAAAAAAATGCAACGATTCATTATAACACGCCGAATATACTTGAACCTTAATTATAATTATTCGCCATTGTTGAAATCAATTTTCCCCACAATGATCATGTCACCGTGACTTTTCCAGTTGCCGCAATTACGTGTGTTTTAATCCAGTGATTCATAGACGCTGAGCCGCGATTGAGGTCGAACTGTGTTTTTTTTCGTAGATCATTTGACAAAATCCTTGTCTTACAATAGAGATCTGCAGTGGCTCGACCTCAATTAGGACGTGAGATCTGAATATCTTCTCATGCAAGACGAAGATCAAATTGGTACGAGCCACCGTTTACGCGGCATCACGTAAAAATTACAATACAAAACACGAGCACCGTAATATACTTTTAAATTTATTTTAAATAAAAATGTTGCATTATGATTCTCCTTTCATCGCCATTGGAAAATGCATGAAAGTGAAAAAGAAAGCGATGATTGAATGTTTTCAGCTAAACAAAGGCATAATGTAGAAAGCCTTTGTCAACTTTGACATTGTGACGCTCAAATTATTCATATATTATATAATTTTTACAAAGAATCATTGTAAACTCCATTGTATCCTCGTATAAATGACAACTGAATAGAAATAATTAGTGCGAATCTTTTCATAAAAAAAATTATGTTGGCTATTAATTATTCGATTATTATATCACATCAATCAATTAAATGAGTGCAAAAACCGGCTCGCATAGAATAATATATGTAATTTTCACATGTGTTACCGTTTTGCGATACAAATCGGTTGAATCACATTGTATAATTTAAATTTCCGAGTAATTGCTAATTGTTTGACTGGCGAGCAACAATGGGGCAATCAGTCGGTAATCAGTTATGATGTCGGAACCAATGGTTCTTCCCAAAATAGAACTAATTGGAAGTAGCGAAATATCATCCGAAGAACAATGGACGCGTCCTTCCAAAGACATGGCCTCCACAATACGCGAAACGATTTATTATCGTGTTTATGTAACAAGAAAATATTGTTGTTAAATATGCATTTAGCATAAAATTAAATAGCAATTTTCGATTAAAAAAAAGTGAACGGAAACGACGGACCCGGAAGAATTTAAACCGTGAGAAAGCATCACAATGGCAATAAGAATACAGATTTGCGAAGGATGATTAAAATAAAACACGTAATAATGATCTATTTTAACTATGTTTTTGCGAAATGCATTATAAAACAGGTGAGCATCATATAACCCATATCATAAAATAACTGATTAATTGTATATCGGAATCAATATCAATAATCTGAATGACGTTAATCGATCGAACATATGGAGGCGGTGTATTAAAAATATACAAATTGTATGCAATACACATAAATACAGGTGAATAGTCAAACATGGGTCAATGATTAAACGATCAATATTTAATAACAAATAATAAGAACATAGACGGTATAATATTGAAATTTAACAAGGTGAATCACCTACAATGACCGCTGTACGTACGTTTGTGTGTACATAATATAATGTGACCTTTTGTGTACATGTACATTTTTTAAGCGCCATACCGCATGGTCTTTGATCTTTGATCGTTGGTTCAAATGACCACTTATTAAATTGGCAATTTAATTGTTTAAATATATTTCAAGGAAAAATAAAAACGTTATTTTGACAATGAAATAAGTCCATTTTGTAATTTTATTTGACTGCATAATAAATTAAGCTAGGATGTCTTTTTTAATATAACTTTTTTTATCCAAGTCTAATAAAAACGTATCGAATTGATTTTCAAGGAAGCTCAAAATCATTGGTATCTTTGTAATACGGCCATCAACTTTAGCACAGTTCGTTATTCATTCATTCATTCATCATAGGCACAACAGTTATATTGTAGAGCCGTGGCCTCACCCAACACCCTTCTCCATTTTATCCAATCTACCGCTACGTCTCTCCATCTTTCGGTAAGTTTAAATGATGCAGTGTCTCTCTGTACACAGTCCAACCGCCTCAGCCTTGATCTTCCTTTCCTCCAGGGACAGGAAGGCTTTTTAACATTGAGCCTTTTCGGCGGCTGACTGTCCCGAATTCTTGACACGTGACCAGCTAACCGGAATCTGGCCACTCTGACGACAGCTGTGACCGGTATATCCTTGTAGAGTCGGTACGCCATTCCCCGTCGTCAAACACGACTTCAAATTTTCGTCTCAGAATATCCAATTGTAGCTCATCTTGTTTTGTCAAAGCCCAACATTCAGATCCGTATGTTAGGACGAGCTTGATGGGGATCATGTATAGCTTGACTTTAATGGTCTTTGAGAGGAATCTCGACCGTAGATGCTTTTACCAAAGAAGTCCAAAGTAGCACCGGATTGCAACATGGTTCTTCTTCGTACTTCCAAATTGGTTTCATTATTATTTGCAACAAGTGAGCCGAGATGTGTGAATTCTTGGACGCCCTCAAAGTTATACTCTTCGACTCTCGGGGGTACAAGGATTCGTTGATCCTTAGTCCCATCCCAATTTCTGTTGTCATTATTCGCTGGCATGCATCATTAAGAGCCGCCCAAAATCTGGCCACAATATTGTCCACATATGCAATAAGCTGCACTAATTTTTAATTCGTTATTTCTTATATTTAAAAAAATATTTTTTTTAATGGTTTTTGTCGATAATTCCATTTTTCGTTTATTCCAGGTACGGCTCTTAATGTGGATAAATATTGAAAGACTATTAATAGAAGATTCGAAAAATTTTCATTGTTCAAAATTACTTTAGATGCCACACTTTCTCGTGTGGTTTTCTTCGAAGATTTTACATTTTAACTTTTAAAATTCCTACAGGGTCCCGCAGCCTCATTGTACCATAGGCGTAATCATATACTTTCGCCATTTTTTCAATAGTATTTCTATTAACCTAGCCGTGCCGAAGATCAGATCAAACCCTATTCTTATTCTTTTTACCAATGAATTTTTTGTTATATACGTAAAATAATATTAATGAGGGTAGAACGAAGATTCGCTCAAAAATGGTCAAAGTCAAAAGGGTTAGTATAACTCTTACATATCACAAACTTTTTTTTATTTGTCTAAAAAATAAATATTATAAATAACCATTGACCTTTATTGTCCACAATTGTGAAAAAAAAATAAAAACCACAATACTCGCTTCTGTAGCCACGTTTTGTAGCCAATGCTTTTCTCGCTCGCATCCAGTACGATGTGCCTAAAGCGATTGGAACGTATACTAGTGATACGTGCCGCGAGAATTTGGCGGTCGGTCTACCGGCGGCATGTCCTCAGTCTGCGACGGGATATCGTCTGGCATGGGTGTCATTTACGCGTCATATTAACTACTAGAAAAATCCAAAACACCGTCCAAATTTTGAAGCATATGAATAAACTAATTTGATGAAGATTTCATCAATATCTTGACATGAAATGTTTAGGGTCTATTTTCCATTATTAATAGTTCTCCTTCGGACTACGCTAATGGTTTCAAGCAACAATGACAGATCGGTTAAAAAGTGTTTTATTTCTGTATTTTTTATACAAGGTTTATTTTGTTATTATTGAGATACATTGAATTTATTATTCAGTGTTTGTATTATCATAAGTTTCTTAAACAACATTTTTAAATTGTTGTTAAATAAAGCATGCTCATCCCTGCTTTAGATGGAGAATATTCTCCTAGCCAAATAGTCAATGTAGTCGAGACGGATTTATTAAAAAAAAGCCTAATCGTACGTTATTATTCGAAGGAAGATTGAGTTTCCAAAAACCGATTGACATTGATTTTTGGTAGAAATTAAGCTGGTGATTTAAAGATTAAGCCAACGTTAGTTTTCATGCAGAAAATGCCAAAGCATTTAAAGGGAAAGATAAAGAATTGCTTCCAGTCTTGCTAATGAAAAAAAATGAACATACATAATTAGCGATAGATATTTTTGCATAATTATTTATACGTATTTTCTTGAAAAAAAATATTTCTGTTTATTCTGATAAACGTATTATATAACATGTTAAATTTTGTACTAATGAGATGCATGTTATTATTTTTCTCTAAGATAATATTTCTTCATATTGGAGTTCGAAGTTAGTACTTGCCTATCATTAAAGTTGTTTGGAAATGGTCATCTCTTAATAACGATATGTAATATGATTTTACATACTTGATTTCCAAAAATAAGGTTTGAAATAAACATTCGTAACATATTCAATCTAACAACTTTTTACGGCAAACTTGGAATTAAACTCACTAAATATCAATATTTTAATTACAGCTAGAAAATCCATTGCAAATAATTTTATAGCACTACATATCTGAAGAGGTTATGCAATTTGCATAATAACGTTAAAATAAATTCGTTCGACATGACTATACATCTACGATAATTATAATAATTTATTTAAATATACCGATAACTCATTTATATTTAATTTCTTAATTATTTTACTATATAATATTCGCACAATACATGCCTATTTTATTAATAAATAATTGAAAATATTAAAATTGTACATACCTCTAAAAAGGGATATATACATTAATGTCAGCTCACATTATATTTTATAAAACTGAATTTTCACCAAAATATTTATACTGCATAAGGATAATTAATTTATGATTATGTCTCAACGCACAAAACAAAAAACTATGTAACAAAAAAAATTGCTATTTATTTATTTGTAAATAAAATATCAACGGCTTATTATTAATCAATGCGCGAAATGTGTTATGGTAGGAGATGAACTTCTTGGGTTAAATAGCTCTTGGCGACTCCATGCAGTTGTAGATCTGACAGTTAAATAAGAGACAAGATTCAAAGTTAAGAATAAAGCTTAGCTGACAGAACTGAATTCGGTGAGTCTGATATTTATAATTATTTCGACTGAAGAATGCGGAAGAAAACTTGTACAGTTTCATCGTCCAAGTGTATGTAAAAGGAATACAATTATGTTAAAAATAATGTATTGTCCTCTGGTTCTTTTTAATCGTCGATCATAATAATTTATATGGTTACTTAAATTATTATAAGTCACTTATCCTAATTACATTCACAAACAAAACATAATTACATACTTGATCTTGTTTCGCGGCGACAAATGTCACTAGAAATAAAGGACCAATTGTCTTTAACTGCAGATAGTATTTATTATACAAATGCTGAATGGTGCTGATAATGATGTCGTTTTAAAAGATCTTTTTAACCTATGCTTAACATCAAATATTTAAAAAATAAAATATTGTAAAATAGCAATCAGATCAAATCAATTAATTCAGAATAAGTAGGTTATTTATAATATTTACATTATATATAAAAGTAGGCACAGTACGTGTGCCATTGCGCTTTTCTCCAAGAGAAGAAAAAAACAAATGATTTGTCTATATTATAAAATATTTTTTACTTGTGGTGTTATTTTGTAAAAAGTCTTGCGAAATTTTGTAAAAAATGTCGGTGTACTGTGAAAGATAAAATGTTTCGGTGCACTGCTCTAACGATATCTGCTAAATACGAGGTATTTTTCCGGTCATTTTTGTTTTGTAAGACATTTTAGATAATAAATATAATAAATATAATATTTATTATCACACCCATACAGTTTCTCAATACACATTATTCTGCGATTAATCTTAATGCTTCGTTGAGAATATTATTTTATCAGGATCTTCAAGTGATTGGTGTTCAAAAAGTACCCTGTTTTTCTAGCATGAAGGGTGTTCTAACTCTGAAAATAGTCTTGCGTATTCCTAGAAGTTTAACTCTAAACAATAGTATTTATATAAAAAAAAATATAGCTAAGGAATAGTTCTATGGAGAAAAAAGTCATTTTCTGAATTTATTTGATAAAAAAAATTGACATCAAATCTCATATATGTATATAAATAATGTAATTTATTCCGATAATATTTTTCTGTACTGAAAAAATACCATTACATTTCTAAAACAATAATAATAATTTCAATTATTTTATAAAATATTTTTTTAATACTATCAGATAATAGAGGAAACGTTGGTCATTCACCTTTTTTCCACGTTTGATACATCGTATCGTTTATATTTTCAGTTAACATGTTTAATAAAAATCATATATGTATTCTCGAAAACTAGTCTCATGAGTGCATATTTATTCTAAATCACATTCGTCATTGGGAGAAGTGGTTAACACATCAGATCTGCACGATAATGCCAATGGTTTTTCATATAACATAATTAGCAACGAATTTATCCTTGTTATTTGATTTTTTTTTTCATTGTCAATGTTATCATTAATTTAAATTGCTGGAATAATATTCAAATAAGCATCGAATAACTTTAAAACCGCAATAAAAAAAATGAAATTTAGATTTTTCAGCGCATTGATTTATAAGGAGCAATACGTAATGTTAAAAATAAATTAATCAAAAAAATAGCAAGCTAGTACGTCTTGCAAAATATTGATTTTTAAATCGGATGTTGTAATGCGGAGATCTGATGATGATGTATTTGGACAGGTCTAAACACAAAATACCCATTAACTGGGCCATTCCGCGTCAAATTACACAGAAAAACGGAAAGACCTCAATTACAGGTTTTGCAGACGCGGCGTATTTTTCAAAAGCGATTTTCCCCATATGCCGTTTCGCACATTGACATTACGCACATGCACAACCGGCTTTGCCCTCGTCACGTCGCCAGCACCATGAGACCACATCGGCATACACATCCGCGTATCGGAATTTGCATTAGACAATGTGCCACCGCGGCTCGTATCTCAATGGCCGTCGCTATATTGTTGTCTGTAAAAAATGCGTGAAGGTCGCCGAGATAGAATGCAACGCGTGTGGAAGGAAGTGAGCGATGATTGCGCTGGATGTCAACATGGACGATAACCCGAACCCAACCAACTCCGCGGTCGTTGCTGGTGGTGCATGGCGGCGGTGATAGCGCCGGGGAGAGAGGTCATCAAATCCAAACACTGTTGGCGCCAAGGTAAACCCGTCCGCTGTGACAGACGGTGATTGCCGCTGACTCTCAGTCGATTAAAAGCGTTGGAGGATTTTTGGAACCCGGAATCAACAACTACATATACATGTACCAACAAAAAGTGTTGTACAATACCAACAACATACCTATAATACGAAAAGAACATCTGTCATCTAAAGAAAAGTTGTATTTTTTTAATGAAACTCAAACTCATATTTCTAATCATTTATTAAACTTCATCATCATCATCATTTGCTAGCCACAAGGCTCTCACTCACTGAGGACATGGACCTTAACAAACTCTCGAATGACAGTCGAGACCAAAGGAACCTGAGTCTCACAAATGAGGTGAGGGCTCCCCTTTCGTGTCCATACCGCGGGGATCAAAGCAGTCTTGGTATGCGGTTTTTCGTAAAGAGTTGACCATTGCTGGTATTGGACGTACATCTTCTACCTTGTTGGTATTGAATTTTACCCTCTCGACTTTGTCCAGGCAAGTAGGAGGGGGTTTGTCTCGGCTTGTTTTCTTCTCTAAGGCGTTATCTGCTTATAACGAGTCACGAGTGACACGTAGCGAGCGACCACACACACACACCTATATGGATAAACACAGACATACATATGCACATCTGCCCAAAACGAGTCTCAAGTAGCGGGTCGCAAGTGATTATTAGCCCTGTCGCGCAATAGCAATCCTTTCATCAAGGGAAAGACGGAAGAAAGAGGAGCAATTCCTCAGAAAGAAGGAGAGGAGCAAAAGTATCGAGACTAGACCAATTATTGGTCAACAGATTAGGGTTTTCCTTCCCAGGGTATTAAATTGTACAAAATAATTACCATTATTTTCTGGCCTTTTGCCATCTATTAGGTAAATCGAAAATGCCTTTCTTATATAACTCTGCAGGTTTAGAATCGGAAGAGTCTTAAAAGGCCGATTTTATTTCAACTTTTGATTAATAATGCTCCAATGAGTGAAAAAGGTGATAATCGGATGGAAACAGGTCTGGAGAATGCGCTGAATGTAATAAAGCTGTCAAACTGAATGCATCCATTTTTTGTCGAGTCAAATCTACTACATGTGGTCGCGCGTTGTCATGCAAGAGGATAATGTTTTCGTTTCTAATCACTAATGCCGGCCTTTTATTATTTAACTTAACACGTAAACGTTCTAATTGGTCAAAGTACACTTGCGATGTCACCGTTTGGCCTTGTTGCAATATTTCATAAATAACAATTGATTTTGCGTCCCACCATACACAAAGTAAACCCTTTTTGGGATGTAATCCAGCTCACGGGGTCGGACTTGCTTTTTTTCCTCGCTCTTACCATTGCTTTCTTTTTCTTATGTTTTAATCGAGTACCCATTTTTTGTCTCCGGTGATTAAATTATGCAAAAATAGTTGAGACTCTTCATTCTCCTCCTGTAACTCACATTAGAGATCTCAGTCAACGCATGAGCGACCCAAACGCCTTCTTGTTAAATCTTCCCCAAGTTATTCAGGTATATTTGAGGTGACGACCATGAAGTACCGGCTTGGTTCGATAATTCTTCGATACGGAGAGTCGGATTTTTTTCAACCTCTTCTTTCAGGGCTGCTTCATCCACTTCACGGGGACGTCCTCTTTTAGGCTCATTTTTAAAATCGATATTACCTGATTTAATGTTTTTACTCATCTTTGACATTTCCTGATGTTTAATGCGTCTCCATAAATATCGCAAATATTTTTTGTGGCATCCGTTGCGTTTTTTTTTGCGTGATACTGAAACAGCATACAGCTGCGCAAATGTTCATACGAAGGACACGCCTAGGTCATTATTAAAGGGACACGTAAAAAAATATTCTACCCAAGATTACGACGATTTGAGACTTACGACACACACATAATTTAAACACGTCTTTCTTAGTCAAAGGACTGAAGAAAACTAATCCGAAACTATGCTTTCCGAAAATGCAACATTACATTTGGGTCCTTCTAATAAAAGGGATACCCAAAGAAATGTGGTATTTTTAAATAAAAAGTCAACATAAAAAAACTATAACTATCTTCTATCTTACTAGCAGACTGAGTTATATTATCAGACTGAGCTCTCGCCGCACGTATCAACCGAACGTTTCACTCGCACTTGGCACATCGTACTGGATGCAAGCGAGAAAAAACATCGCGCCGTGGTTACAGTGGAGAATATTGTTTGTATTTTATTCCACAATTGCTTTTGCCACTTTTTTAGACAAATACAAAAATGTGTGACACGTAGGATTTATATTAAAAGAGTTATTGGAGAAAAATCAAAAACTTGGGGTCCCAAATAGTTCGGCATAACTAGGTTAACAAGCCACCGTTTTTGCGATTTCTCATCCCTTGCCACAAGATGTCGGAGAAATATTTAATTATTCTCTAATTGTAATAATTCTTGGCACATTCGAACCCGTGCAGATCTGCTTTCATCACTTAAATGGGTATTCGACTCTATCTGCTATTTATAGAATAGATTTGGTCGAATTTGCTTCCACTTCAATCCTCAACACCTCATTTTCCACATTCACTACCCTATCAATTTGTGGTATATTTTTCGATGCAAAATTGATTAAACCGTTTCTGACTGTCACAATATTTTTCATTAGTTTTTTGATGAAATTGGTATAATATGCAATTTCGTAAAAATTGCTAATCCGGCACAAGTCATTCCATTTTAAATAGGGAGCAAAAAATATACTAATACCTATAAACCGATCGACGAACAAAACACAACTAACTATTAAATAAGACGATGTCAAAAACGACATAATATATACCATAGAAATCTTGTTTAACATCATGTCCAATAAATATTATATAATTATGGAGTATACGATGACAGACGGAGAAGCTTGTGGTTTAATAATTTATTGCAAGGGCATCGATGCTATTACCGAAATTCATACCCGAATGCCAAGATAAATATTCATTTTGGTTTCAAATATTCAATTTAAGTTTTATAATAGCATCTAGAAATACTCTTCAAATAAATCCTCGATTAATTGAAGAATTATTACAGAAACTTACATCTCATAATGCAGATTCATTTTAATATTTGTAGAATACAAAAGCTTTTACTTTGTACCAAGAAAAAAATGAAAGCGTTCCAAAAGAAGCTAGATTTTTTAAATAAACCCCGACAAAAAATATTTCCACTTTTCAAAAAAAATTATTGATTGCTCGTAATCAATCAAAACAAACGTCATATTTCTTTAAAAATAAAGATTCGCGTAAAGCCAATCTCTAGACTAATAATTCCTTCTTGGTAAATATAAAATAATGCTCACTTAATCCTCATGAGAAAGAAAGGCTGGTTGAGTTGTCAATCTAGGAGCGTTTTGTCACTTAAAAATATGTTTTTCAACAAATAAATTTTAATTTCATTATATGAAATTTATTAAATCTGTATTGTTTTTTTTTTCTGTACATGAAATATTGCACTTACTTATTGCGTTGAATAACATTGATATAATCGCCAAGCAAATATTATTTCAAAGAAACGATGAATCAATCCATTCAACAGAACATGGATTTTATCATACTATCTATTTTAAAATTTATATCCATAATGTTGTTATCTTTACCTCGCATCTGACCTCAAATCGTAAATCAGTTCAGCTGAATTTTTAGTTTCTGGCTAAGAACGTAAATCTTCCATCAATAAGAACATTCATCGCCGATAATAACATCTCATTTTCATCGCGACTGGTACAAGTTTATTATCAGTTGCAGTAATTACTGTTTCCTCAATTAGTAAATTTAGATAAATATTGCATTTTTATAATGCTTACGACCGCCACTCAACATGATAAAAAAATATAGGGCATGGCTTTACAGTGAACGACAAAGGGCATGACCCTGAAATTTAAAGAGAGCAATTGTTCACTTTCATGATTATATTCCATTATTAAATACGTGAATAGATAGATATGCATAACCTAAATTGATATTGTTGTGCGATTGAGGCCAAATACACTTAAATGTCATAGAAAATAAATCGTGAGATCCTAATTATTATACAGATCACTCTTTGCTGGCATCACCGTTTAAAATTTGAAAATAAAAATATGATTAAATTATATAAATGGAAATGTTTAAATACGAGGAAAACTTTTTATGTTTTATTAGCCGAAAAACACGTATTCTTATGTCTGTGTATCTGTGTTTGTATGTAGATACTTAATAATATTGACATTTAATTAGAAAATTATCTCAAAAATTATGCTATCACAATGATACACTAGATTTTTCCGGTTTGTCGCCTGCCAGAGAAACTGTGAATCGTAATTTCCTCAAACGTTCGTTCCAATTCTCAGAATTTCGGTATCAAGTCCAAGAAATGGGAGGTCCCACGCTTCTTATCTCAACACCGCAGCACTGCTGACGCAACGGTCGTACACCACTGGCCGTAAGTCTCACGTCACCTCCGAGTTCACGTTATATAATTCGGAGTTACCATTACTCACTCTCGGAGAATCTCGGGCAAATTCAAAGAAGCACCGGTGAGCAATGGATGCCTCATAACGGTTTTCCGAAAAAAAATCTTGATCGTCCGTGAACGCTAACGATTTCAGCCGCGGGTCGATTAATTCGTTATTAATAACACGTCATTGTAATGATGATTGATTTGAACTTGAATCATTGTCTGCATAATGTGTAATCAAATATTGTTATATCAGCAACTCTCATATGAATATCTTGACCTTCGCATCCTTGTACAATACAGAAACCATTCAATCCCATAAACGACTCGATAAGAATGCATTTCGTGATGCACTTGCATGACGACTTATAATATCGTACACTTTTTACTATATACGTGTTTTTCACATAATTTATTCCACATTATGATGAAATCGTCTGAAATAATCACATTCCATTTTTCTCAAATACTAATTATTCTTCAATATGAATATATTTCTTTCAATAGTCCTCTTCGGATATATTAGGTTTTGAGAAAAGAAATCCATTATATTTTATTATAATTTCTACATATATAATACTATCAGTTCTTGAATTCGCAATTAGCGAAAAAAAAAATTCATAATTAAAAAAAAGTATAATCAGACTAATAAAGTAATTCACGACGCAAAAAAAATCAGCATCGGTGAAATCAACAATTATCAAAAATATGAAATTTGACAGAGATGAGGAAGTAGAAGAGATATTATTTTATAATTGCCTAACAACAGTATTTAGAACCTGACAATGAAGACGTAATACAACTTTTAGAAAATGATGTCGAGGAACTCACAAACCAAGACTTGAGTGAGACAGAAGTAGAACGAGTTACTGAAAAAAAAGTTAAAGGAGTTGAATAAACTCTCAAAGGAGTTGAATAAAGTATCAAAAAAGTTGTGCTAAAATACTTGCTGTAACTTTTGTCCGTATCAGTGATGGAATTAAAAAAATGACAATATGGAGTCAAACACCGATAGATCTTCGATGGTACGCCACTTTATTTATCAAGCCACATGTCTGTAATTAATATATTTATAAAGAGAAGAACCAAAAAAATATACAAACTAACCTGGACATTTTTATTATAAGGAAAACAAACCGCATCACTACAATCGCTAAAAAAATCGCGGGAGTTACCAATCTATATATTATAAATAGCATAGATAGTGAAAATACTCCAGAATACTTGTAATAAATATATAATAATATAATAAGCATATTACGTACTTACATAACAATTAGCAATCAGAAAAAAAATCGTACTAAATACTTTTTATGTATTTTTATGTCGACAAAACAGAACTCCATCGTAGTTTTAGAACTGTATTTAATCTAAATATAATTACTCTCGTTGTATATAACTAATCCTCAATTCTTTGATAATTTTCTTCTTCAATTCTAGGTGATATGCAGAATGAGTTTCAACATGATTTTTTATGTGGTCTATATTTTCCCCTCTCTTTTTGAATGCTATAAGGACTTAAATAAAAAATAATCTATAGGTGCTAAATCTGTTGAATATGGTGTATGATATTACACTTTCTTTGTTCTTTGTTGTTGAAATACAACGCATCCTGCTGACTTTGCCAATGCGTTTCAAATTACCATTTACTGTTGATTTAGATGTTGAGAATTTTTACGATGATTGCATAATCTTTTCTACGTGCCCAGACGTATTTATGACGCCCAAAAGATTATTAATATTACATTTATCCTTATTTACCTAGAAAAACTATATATAATATCTAATATTTTGTTTTTTGATTCTAGGTTACTCGATTTCAACCTTAATTCTAAATAAAAGGATTTCTTTCTAGCGGTTTTTCTAATTTCCAATCTTTGAAACGCTTTTGAAACGTAATTTTTAGAATGATGTTTATTTCTTTCAGCGTTTCTTGCTTTGGAGTTTTCCTCAGGGTTAGCAATACACATTATCGATGTGTTTATATGTTTAAAAACAATTCCATAGGTAAAAAATCACGGACCACAACACCTTGTCCACGTATAACACGGTCATATGGTTCCACAAAAACGTCTTGTAATACAAATCCGTGTAATACGGTGTTTGAAATTCATACAAAAATAATCTTTGCGTTTCAAAATATCTCGAAGTTGGTTAATATCCTTTATTTCTTTTTATTAAACATTCGACAAAATATACATTTGCATTTTATCAACTCTATCACTATATGTTCGACTATATTCTATATATTCTATATGTTCGACTCTTTTTCGAGATCGGTTGTGAGTGTTTAGAATTTTGAAGTAATTTTTTTGGGTGGATTCTATGTCAGCCGACTCAATTTTCAGCCGTGTTATATCAAAACCGCGTTGCATAAACCTGTATTATACGAGGCCAAGGTGTATTACCTTTTCGACAACAAACAATAAAGTAAGCATCCGATATGGCTACCAATGTCAAAATACGTTAAAAACAAGTGAGCGAACCCAACAACAAAAAAGTCTCACAACCCGCGAAATTAAAAAAATTCGCATATTTTTCAGGCGATGTCAATGATAAATCATAAAAAAAATAAGGATTCAATGTAACATATAAAAATATTTATGTCCAGATCAAAAGATAATATGTTATCTCAACACACAACTTCATTAATCTACGTAAATAATCACATGTTCATCTAGGATTAATGCAATAATAAATCTAGATTTCCATATTGCTCCAATTGACTAAATCTAAATTTGAAACTGAATAGATTAGATAATTGTTCATCTCGGCGAGGTTGGCCCTTGTTTGTTCAATGAAAAGCACAATGCCGACGTGATTATTTAATTGAAGATCAAGGATAGATATATCATCAATTTAATTATTAATTATATTTACGTTAGTTAATGTTGAGATAAGTTCGGATAACTTTGCCACAATAGTTTTATCCGTGTGTATTTAGTTATCTTATCGTGCAATGAGATTTGTTAACAACAGTCAATGAACTGAGATCATTCTATGGTATGAGATACAAACAAATCGGTTTTTAATATTTCAGTGACATTATTAATACTTTTTTGCAAAATAAAAATGGTAATAATATTTTTACAACTCATTGATGATAAAATATATTTGGCACTGACATCAAATACTATGTATTATGACATATATATAGCTTAACTTACGTCAGTATAAAATAATAATAAAAAATATTATGTATTTATGACATTTTTGACAAATTTGTAATGACGCATTACGAAAATATGGTTATTTTCATGTATTCTCTCTGAATATAATTTTATACAAATGAAAAAACACATAACTGTGAGATTATCAAATGACTTCAAAACATATGACTAATTCGAATGTAATCAAATTCTTATTTCGCGTGTAATAATATGATCTTCAAATAAATAAGATATCACATTACGATGCAATAAAACGATTTATTTAATAAAATATTCACAATAGTATTTTGATAAATTTATCAATTTTGATTTAGTTTAAACCAATAATAATATTTCCGATAATCACAGATGAATCAATTTTAACATAGCCGTGCCGTGCCTATGGGGTATATTTGGGACCTTAATTTTTTCTCGAATAACTCATTTATTATAAATCCTAAAAAAAGTCTAAAGAATAAATATTCTATATAATCATTGACCTTTGTTCTCCTCAATTGAAGAAAAAAATTAAAACAATAATATTGGCTTCTGTTGTCACGGGTGCAACGTTTTTTTCTAACTCGCATCCGGTATGATGTGTCAAGTGCGAGTGAAACGTATACTAGTGACATCGCCGAGTATGTGTGCATCATTTACGCGTCATATTGATTAAACAAAAAATCGACAAAATTACGAAGTATGTCATGAAAACTATTTTTATTCATAGAATAATCCATTTCCAAGAATAGATACATATTTTTACTTGAAATGCTTGGGGTCTATAATAGGCCCCTTTCGGACGACTCGGTTGTTTTCGAGCCCTTGTGAAAGATCGGTTATATAAACTTCTTAAATTTTACTTCTCCCTCAAATTTTCTACTGTTGTTAATAAACTTAATATGTTTTACTAAATAATCAATGTTACAAATTACTTTAAAATCCTTTGTTTAGTCAAAAAAAAGACAATAATTATCTCAATTCGATTTAAAAAAAAATTATTTCGACATTTAATTAAACAATGATGTTTTATAAATAAATACATTTTTGAAGCACTCTCTCATTTTACGGAAAATTTCTAAATAAATAAAATATCTGCCATATTGAAATAATCATATCAATAATATACAGATATAGTAACCACATATTTTTATTACTAATTAATATTAATTTTTATTGTTAAAGCAGTGGTATACCGTAACAAATATTTGTATAAAACCATGACGTCATTAGAACAAACTTCCGAGTTTAGAATTAAAATCTGTTTGTTTTCGCATAAAACTATTATATGGCGGATGGTCCGGACCTCCAAAATACAAAACTCGTCTACCGTAAATTTGTCTTTTTTTCGACAAAATAATTCAAACAGACTGAGATAACAAAACGTAGACGTAAAGCCACGAAGGTCATCCGACCTTTTTACACGTAACCAGGAAAAGCGTCGAGGCCACGTTCGCCGTTAGCCGGGCGGTTTATCTTGGGCCATAACCAAATTTTTACAGATACGAGACAAATCGTCCATACATTATTTATGTACATATGTATGTGTGTGCCTTTTGTCATTACAAAGCGAGATAGAAATCGGCAATAAATTTGTTCTCGCGGTGAATAAATGTATTTCGTGGAAAGAAAATTGAATAATAATCTGTCATTGTTCGTTTCCATCACCTGCTGGCGTCGAAATATTGCGCATGCGCATTAGCTCTCTTCATGAATAATTCCTCATCCATGTCAATCGTGGTATAAATGCAAATCGGCGATCGAATCCGTAGAATTGTGGGTCTGAGCATGTTTACGTTGCGAATTTTGGCATAGCTCGTTTTATTTCTATAATAAAATATCCAGATCGCTCGTGTTCAATGATCTTAATGTTATCGTCCTATAATGCTATACGAAGGTCATTTTATAATATATTGACAACAAGCTTAAGATATGCTTATCGATGGATCTATGGAATCCTCGTTGATTTGATGGTGCCTCTTAAATATTTAAAAAAAAACAATAAAACAGTACACTCTCAACTCAATTAATATATTAAAAAAAATCTACAGATTCTAAAATGGTAGATCTACAGGGGCGTGTCATCCATTTTCACTGCGGAACTGCAGCACCCCCAAGCAAATTGAGGAAAAATATATTTTTATATATTAATATATATGTGTCTTTTATGTCCATTATTTTTATTTTTTTGTATGAAATTCGACTTAGTCTAAAGTCGCGGAATAGTCGTAAGTCAATAACTGTGTACGAAACTTAATCAGTTGATATATTAATGATTAATTCAATGACAATATTGGAGAACCCACTTGTGTACGTAGAATCAAAGTCAGAGTATAATTTATCATGAAATTTTCCGCATGAATTTTAATCCGTTGGAAAATCGATTTCTAAATATTTTCGATGATTTAATTTATATATAAATGTGTAACAATGTTTAAGCATTTTACCCATTATGAATAAAATTTGTGTAAAAATAGAATATTCCAACTTCAGCAATGTTTAAGTATTATATGTTATAATAGCTCTTAAGAAAATTAGAAAACCTTTACAAGATTCTCGTAAACAAAGCACAATTTTTTCTTAATAAATATTAACCATGTCAAAATAAAAGACTGCTTTCAATATTAAATGTGATTTTATTTTAAAACGAACTAAAAATTAATAGTCCGGATTATCCGTGTATTTTTATTCCTTCGCACCACTAGCCCGGATAATTGGCAGTGTGCTTATTAAAAATATGTTTTCGCATACAATCACTTACGATTTCGCATGATATTAAAATTAAAATTACTATTGTATAAAAAAAATAGACTTACATTGACATATAGGTTATATAAATAAATAATAATATTTGGTTTTTAATGAATTTTAATAAAAAAATCATTATCACAAAAAAAATATTATTATAGTTTTTTAAACATTATTTTCTTGTTGAGAAAATGTCTTCAAGTTTTCTTTCATGGTAATTATTTTTGTTTAAAAAATATGATTTTTCAACCTCATATTAGTTAATTAGGTTAGATTATTAACATTAAGTGATAGTTTAAGATCAGTTAACTCTTGTCTATACTTGATTTTGGCAGATGTTAATGGATTATACATTATTCATATTCTTAGCCATCGGCACTTTATGATCAGTCGTTAATATAGAAAGTTTTTGAAACTGTGTATATGTCTACATTTCTTGAGAAACGTTTAAGTTCTGTTACAAAAAAAAACGATTTTAACGTATTTTTGATTACATGTCATTATATAATTCTCTGGCAGATGTTGTTATTTTTTCCACAACAATTTCCACAACAGTTTCGTCTCCGCGACCCATATGCCAAGAGTGTCACCAAACGTTTCAACAGGTCACACTGAAGAAAGTTGATCAAGGAGAGCCGGTCCAATGAATTGTTAATAATTTTACGCTGATCAGTCCAAAGCCGATGGACAGTGATGACAAAAAAAAATATTTCGCATCGCATTTTCGAAACGTCGCATTTCAAATGCACCAAACGAGATGGTGTATCACAATTTTATTATATAAAATACAATTTATTACGCATATTTGTTGGCCGCAATGCCGTTTAGTAATACACTATTACAGACAACCTTATGACCCCGACAAAATTAATTAACAGAGCTATTATGCAGATAACGATTGAATACAAAAAAAATGGTAAACAGACATTGAAATCGTACTACGATGTGGTGTCACAATCGTGCGACCGATTTCTGGCGCACTACATTTTTGATAAAATTATTTTTTCATGAAGAATTATCATAGTGCGGTTAGATATCTAGTAACAATAACATACTTTCAAAAATATATTTTGATGATTGGACAATTAAAACAATATTTCATAAATAATTAATAAGACTCTGGATATAAAGTTGTATAAAATTAATCTTCCACCTTACACAGACGGTAGAGAATTTTGTATAATTAATATGCCTTAACTAGACATTTGATTTAGTCAATTGAAACATTATGGAAAACTAGATGTATTATTGTATTAATCCTAGACGTACGTATGATTATTTACGTAGATTAATCAAGTTGTGTGTTAAGACGATAACATATTATCTTTTGATCTGGGTATAAATATGTTTTATACGTCTCAATAAATCTTTATATTTTTTTACGATTTATCATTGAAATCGACTGAAAATATTCAGTTTTTTATTTTGTGGACTAAATAAAAAAAACATTGTCTCTCGCAATCTAATTATTTTTCTGAAAATGAAAAACAATCATGAAAACCAGACGATTTATTAATATTGAAGAATTAAATTCAGAATCAAATTCTATAAGTGCTTCGAAGATTAAAAAAAGCGCTAACATTAACGTATTAGTATAATGTATCCAATTAATTATGATGTATAAATAAAGATTTGTTGATGAAAGTAGAAAATTTCTATCATATCGCTAACTTGCGTATCTTTGATCGAGTCCATTTGTTTTGTTTTTATCTATACATTATTTAGAATATCAATCGTCATTTACTACACTCGTTTTTGTTCCTAAAAATAATAAAGCAGTTCTACTTCAACATTTAAGATAAAAGTTTCTATGTAAATTTCAATTACTTAAAATCAAATATCATAAAAATCGAAAAATATAGGTTAAACATAACTATTTTTAAATACATAATCCAGTAAAAAGAAAACTTTTGACCAAAAAATTAAGAATCTCTACCAAAAGTGGACGAAAATTTATGAAAATTGGGCCACATGACAAAAAATAAAATGTCATTGTGCAAGATACAATTAATAATTTTAAAAGATTTAAAACGATATTTATAATTCCAACGAAACCTACAGATTTGTTGTTATTGAAATTGGCTGGAAATTGAGAAATTAATTAAACAACATAAAAACAAAGAAGTGGATGACAGATTTCATAATAATAAGAAATTTAACAATACTGGAAAAGTAACTAAAACCTTAACATATTAAACGTGTCGCTAGTATTATTTCATTCCTAGCCTAGCCGTGCCGATGGGGTAAGTTGTCCAAAATTGCAAAAAAAATTAAGAACGACTATAATCGCTTTTGATGAAGGGCACTATGTTTATTCTCGCTTACATCCTGTACGATGTGCCGGGTGCGAATGAAACGTGCTAATGACACGTCGCGCGAGAACTTGACGGTCTTCAGTAGTCGACGGCATTTCCTCAGTTTGCGGCGGGACATCGTCGAATGTGCATGTCATTTACAAGTAATATTGATTAGTAAAAAAATCCAAAATAACGACCAAATCATGAATAATAATTTTATTTCTTAGAATAATCCATTTTAAAAAAAAAGTCAAGATATCGAGAGAAATATTTTGAGTGAAATGCTTGGGGTCTATTTTCCTTTGTAATTAGACCACCCTCGGTCGACGTGGTTAGAATACATATGTATAAATAATATATTTATTGGGTTTTCATAAGTACACGGTTTTCGATACCTTATTTTTAAAATAACACGGTTTTATCTAATTTACTGACCTGATTTTCATTTGATTTATTGATCAACTTGTCAAGATGTTGAATAAAGTCTCGGATAATCAAATAATTAATGGATCGAAGAACAATGGACACAAGAGAGAAACGAAATGGATGCATTAGGAGATGAATTGATTAAACAAATTGTTTACCCAAATTAACAATGGAAATGAAAAATTTCTAGATTTGGACATGGATGGAGATAAATCGTCGAAGGCTAAATGCCATATGCAGAAAGCACTTGCTAGTTTTAAGGAAATATGTGATGAAAAAAACGATAAATAGATGCAGACATAAATGGACTTGTCCGCAAGAAAAATCAACAATGCCTTTTTGGGTAACGAAATTATTATAGTTTAATTGCGTTTATATATATTTATATACTCTTGATTGAAGAGAATATCAAATAAAAACCATTTTGCATGAACATTTATTTTAATGACAGAATCTTGACGTTAATCGAGGATTTGCATAAATGATTTAATTAATTCAAACAAATTTATAATTTATAAACGAATTTATAATTTAATTCAAACGAATTTATATATTGAATTATTATTATTAATACATTATTTTGGAATTTTAACATATTGTTCCAGGTATACATATTTTTGCATATTTTTTTGTAAAATACGAAGACTCTGATACTTACGAATTTCGTACGAATATTAGTCACGGTTTGCGTAATATTTTTTAACTAATTTTCCGCTATAATTGAATATATATTTCATACACATATACAGTACTATTATATTTTTTAAACAAACAGTAAAATTATTCTACAACAAAAAAATACTATAATTATGTGAAAAAATACACTACTTGTTTAAATATACCAATGACAAATTGTATAAAGTAATATTAACCTAATGGTATTAAATCATTGTAATCAGCCAAAGTTATCTGGATTAACTGTGATAACTTTTCCTAATTAAAAACTATTGATATCTGGATATTTTTAATTTAAATATAAATGATATAATAATAAATAAACAGATCGTCACATTACAGAGAGGCAGAACAATTATTCAATTGAAAATATTTCTTTGTTTAGGCAAAGTGACACCAAAAAAAATGGCCACTCATCCTATGCATAATTCTCGATTATCATCGGATTCATTGGCAATAATTCGTTTTATTATTATAACGGGTTTGATTATCTAAATACGCCTCATAATCACTCAATTCATCGCCTATTATTGAGCGTTGAGTAAAATGTTAACACCAGCTCTTCCGATCGCAATCTTTATTACTATCGGAGTTAATAAAGCTGACACTAATTGTTCAAACCCATTGCACAATGGCCGTATATAGAATGGAAAACATCAGATAACATTTTAGCGAGGTACAAACAATTCGTGATGATGATCTCTATCGGCCATTATGCGAGGAGTGGATGAAAAGATTGCATCCTGCCTGTTGCACTGACCCGAATATAGACGACGGGCCAGACATATGATTTTTAAAAATTGCACCATTCGAAACGATTGGAAAATCAATATTTCGTTTAAAGCTAGTCAAATAATATAACGGCTAATCACACAACTCTCACTTTTTATATGTATGTATTAATTATAAGCAAAAAAATGTTTTCTGCAAACATTTTCCTTGTTAGTTTTAAAATATGTATAATATTGACATAGCAACTATGTGTGGCCATAATAAAAATAAATTAATCAAAGGATTTTGAATTAAAATAATTTGCTGCAATATTTTACACATTTCCATACGATACCGATCTGATGAGCTCCTGAAATATTAATTTTAAAAAGGAAACTATTCGCGTAGTTGTGTCGTGTTCGAAGATCATTAAAAAATAATGCAAAGGTGACATTTGCATTGATGAACGAGCGAAACAGATGGAGATAGCGATTCGCATATACACACATCAAACAATAATTGATTGTCAAATATAATATAATGAATATCATATTTTATTATAATTAGAATAGTCATTAATGCAATTGTTGAATAACACATATGCAAAAGATAGCATATTATTATATATTTTATTAAATTAGTGTGCAGATTTTCTTATTAAACATTTGCATAGTAAACAATTTATTAAATAATATTATAATTTTATCTCATATATGTATTGATCATTTTTGCAGAACAATGCACCAACGCTGATTCATTTTTAATTACAACCAAGCCGTTGGTGAGTAATTGAGATATTCATCGGCAATTGAATATACTTGTATGATTCATGCCAGACAGCAAAAAAATCTTCAAATTATTTGCAAATATGTACATACATTAAAATTATTACATTCTAAGCAAACAATAAATATAAAACAACTGTAATATCTATAACTGTAAAGATGATATTTAAAATATGCATAGTAATTTATTTAAATTAATTATTTATAGTGATATTATTGAGTTAAGGCAAAGTAAATTAATATAAGGTTATTTGTGTTTGGAGAACGGTTTTTTTTTATTAAACTAATACAAGCGTTCTAGGGCTTCAATATAAGCCCTTGTACTATTTTTCAAGATGCTTATTGTCTTATATTTCCAAAATGTTCAATTTGGTTTGAAAAATGTCCAATTTGGTTTGGAAAATGTCCAATTTGGTTTGGAAAAAGTCCAATTAGAAGTGTAAAACCTGTATACAGACAAACATATGTGAATAAAAATGTACTAAATGTGTTAATTATATGTCCTTTGATCTTTAGCGTCCAATTTGATTTGTAAAGTGTCCATTTTGATTTGCAAAATGTCCAATTTGATTTGAAAAATGTCCAATTTGGTATGGAAAAAGTCCAATTTGAAATATAAAATGTCCAATTAGAAGTGTAAAACCTGTATCTATAAACATTTGATCCAGTTATAATAAAATCATTAGATCGAAAGATATACCTTCTATTTTGTCTAGAATGAAAAACATATTCAAGATACTTGTGCAATAATTACTATAGTATATGATCAAATTATTGTAGGATACGTCTTAAACATAGAGTGTAGACTGTCGTTGATATAAAGTTCGGCCAAAAAAAATATGCCCTTGTGCGTATTTTGGAGCAAATATGAATAGAAAACATGGTCTTATTTTCGGAAAACACAGTAATAATAGGTTCTTTCTTTATGTATCATTGCAGAGGTAGTCAAATATCGCTATTAATTTTTTTTCCCGGCACAGAGAACCGTAATATCCTTTGAGTTGTTATTGGAATCACATAAAAATTAAAATCTTGAACAGTTTAATCCACATCAAGCTATTCATAATGTTTTATATTCAAACGTATTTTTTTAAAAATAAAATAAGGAATTGTCCGAAAGTAGAATGTACCAAAGTTCTCTACTGATATAAATTTACATGTAAGCGGCTCGTCCATATACACTGCGGAGCTGCAGCACCCCTAAGCAAATTAAGGAAAAATATATAATGGTAATATATATGTTTCTATTGATTATATGAAAATAAAAATTAAATTTATATTTAGTGTTATGCCTCGCGATGTAGAGTAAAGGGGCTGTCCGCTCGCCAGCGATACCAGCGTTGTGTATTGGTTAGATGCGGGGGCGCAGCGGGATGGGGGGATCTCGTCAAATATTTTAATTTATTAAAGCATTTGCAAGTTTTTGCAAATAAATATAGGATAGTACGTATGACATATTTTTAGTTAGCTACAATATAGCAATGGCGAGAAAATATTTTGGGACAAATGCTATCAACAAAAATTTAAAAAATCTTAAATAAAATGTATTAGCGGCTAATGAAGAAAAGTTTATGCGTCCGATACTAATGCATTGAAGGTCATATTTACAGCTGATCACGTCAAAAAATCAGTGACATTAAATTGAAGATGGCCATTAATCAATGATTTGCGAATTAAAATGTTTTCAAGTACGATCTATAAATGTTACACAACTTGGACTTCTGGACCACATTACCAAATATCATTCTCTGAGTATAGGACAAAATCTTTTTGAATCTGACAAAAAAGGACATATGATAAAAACATAATGATCTATTAAGAAACGATGGAGTATGCATAATATGAAGGATAATGTATATTTCAAGCTCTTGTCAGTGAAAACGGTGTGGATTATTTTTTTGCATGTAAAACATTCCACCAAAAATCATTTAAAAGTAATAATTGGTTCCCTAAATTAAAAAACCGTGCTATTTAAAAAAAGAAAAATATTGTGGTATAGAAAATCGTATAAAAAAGGTAGTAATAAAAACCAAATAAATAAACTATACAAAATATTATTCATACATTTATAATTAAAAAAAAATAATATTAAAAACACGTCTAATGTGTTAGATTCTAATAAATATTTTTGTTTTGTTATTGCACTTTTGAGTTGTTTTATTATTATCAGACATTCTGTTGTCCATTTCTGGGTTTAATGGTTTCGCAAGTTGGTTATACATTTCTTGATTTCCAGCCCTACAAATCTGCAAGTCAGTTCGCAATTTTAAAGCTCGTTCCGATTTTTTTAAAACTATATTTACAAGCCACTATGAATGCAGCTGTAAGTTGATAAATTTCACCATTTTGTTTACTTTTTTTACCCATTGTTCATTCATTGGCTATTGTGACATAAAAAATCATTTGCACCAATGTACACTGGGACGTAACAACGTGCGAAATTGAAAATACATATACAAATATTTTGTTTCTGAGAATAGTGTAAAAACAAATAATTAGTGAAAAAATATCTGTTATTTTTAGTTGACCCTGTTATTTCAAAGACGTTAAAAAAAGTGTTGATTATTGCTTTTGAATATCTTCTTACTTATTATAAAATTATATTTAATGGTATTAAAAAGATATTTTTTTATTGAATGACCTGAGACAATTAATTACAAAATTATGTAATATAATATATTCATCATTTTTACAAACGGCGTAGATAAAATATTTAGGGGTGCTGCGTAATATTAAAATTCAAAAAAGTATATTTCGCCGATATTTTATTTAAAATGTAAAAAATATGGTGAGGTAAAATTACCAAAACAATAATAACAATAATAAAATAAGCTTTGAATCAGTTTGACTCGAGACGCAGGGCGACACGGAGCTTAACGTGAAACCGTTTATATGCATAAATAAATCTGGTGTCTAACAGATTTCTCACCACAGAGACAGTATATCCTGGGTAGGAAACCCCTAATCTGCTGACCAAAAATTGGTCTAGTCTCGATACTTTCGCTCCCTCTTCCTTCTTTCTAGGGGACCCACCCCTCTCTGAGGAGGTATTTTCCATGTTGAAAGGATTGCTATCGCGCGACAGGGCTAATAATCGCTTTCGACCGGCTACTTGAGACACGTTTTGGGCAGATGTGCATATGTATGCCTATGTATATCTATATAGGTATGTGTGTGTGGTCGCTCGCTACTTGTCACTCGTGACTCGTTATAAACAGATAACGCCTTAGAGAAGAAAACAAACCGAGACAAATCCCTCCTACTTGCCTGGACAAAGTCGAGAGGGTAAAATTCAATACCACAAGGTAGAAGATGTACGTCCAATACCAGCAATGGTCAACTCTTTACGAAAAACCCAAGACTGCTTTGGTCCCCGCGGTATGGACACGAAAGGGGAGCCCTCACGTCATTTGTGAGACTCACGTTCCTTTGGTCTCGACTGTCATTCGAGAGTTTGTTAAGGCCCAAGCCCTCAGCGAGTGAGAGCCTTGTGGATGGCAAATGATGATGATGATAATATACAATATATAATCAATAGACACATATATATATTACTGTATAAAAACATCATTTTTCCTCAATTTACTTAGGGGTGCTGCAGCTCCGCAGTGTATATGAACGAGCCGCCCTGCATATACCGCTAAACGCACAAACGTGTCAGTCCTGAAAGAAATGGGGAACGATTAAGATGACCGACTCTCTACTACATGTCTCAAAAGGATTCTTCGATACTTTGGACATTTCACCAGAAGAAACATTAGCCTGGTGAAGCTCGTCGCGCTTAGTAACATAGAAGGACGTAAATGAAAAGGAAGAGTGCCCATCCGCTGGAGCGACCAAGTGAAGATCGCCACGGGCTATATTCCAGTACCTTCGATACGAGATTCAGAATACAGAGGATCTTGAAGAGCCACAATCAAAAAAAAATATTAATACTGGTCTCGATCCTCAGACATGAGAGTGTCGACTCCAGAAGAATAGTTTAAATTATCTTCTTAGTGTACCATCACTTTAAATATGACATATATTTTTTTCATACCATTATATATACTTTTACACAATACCACGTGGTGTTATTATGATACATTTTATAATATAATATAATTTCATATGAAAATGGTAATAGTTTCATAATAATCGTCTCATGGTCGCAGTGATATGGCCGTTGAGTTTTCCACTCGGTCGCTCTGCTAGAGTTTCGCAACGAAAACGGTTCTTCTGATATAAATTAAGTAAACAAAAGTAACCGACGCAAAACTTCCTGATATTTTATTCAAAATGGAGCAATCGTCCGAATCTAAAATTGCGTACATACGCCGCTGATCGCAATCTTGTTTTGCGTATTGACAAAATTAGCACAAAGCGGATTGCCTAACACAAATTTCAGATACGAAAGGTGTTCTATAAAAATTTATTACACACAATTCGAGTCATTGATTATTTAGCCGCAATAAAAATCATCGAGATGAGTCGATCTCTTCCATTGATGACTGTTGAATTATACTGGCGTTCAAAAAAATAACAGTACTAAATCATTCGATCTAATTGACAGTTATTTTGTAACAGCCTAACAATATCAATAGTCACATACACACGGCGATTTTTTAGATAAATATTTAAGCAATCATGCTCGCGAATAATTTATTTCCTGGTAATTCAAGTTGTTTATTAAATTTTCTTAAAAACAATTTAAAATTATGCGATATTAATAAACATTCAATATTTTGCAATAGGCTGAGAAAACATTGAATCGATCTAGAAAGCACTTATACGATTTTAAATATTTATTGCGATCCAAAATTAGCTAATCTTGTGGAACGTATACATCAACACCACTTCCAATAGCTACCGGAAGTGCCTAAAATATCAAAGAGTTCAACATTCGATTGCTCTTGATATAATCAAAATTTAATTTGTTTTTTTTATTTTTTCGATTAATGAACTGTTCACGAGCGTTGGTTGGATCAAGGTTACACAAGAGCCATCCGATCATCACGCTTATAACAATTCCAATAAAAATGCAGACGAAACGATTGGTCGAGATAATTATTAAGATATTTTATATATTTAAAATTTTAATTAATAAGCAATTAGTATGACCGAAATCAAATCGTTAAACACAGAGGCGATTGTTAGTAAATATAGCGGCTTTATATTTATTACACAGCATTCGAAATATTGCGACATATCGTTAATTTTTAAATATTTATTGAAAGAAAAAAGTCTTCTCAACAACTCAAACATATAAATACATTCGATAGCGCGGGAAATATGATCCAGCCGGTGTATAAATAGATAAAGTGACAAATAAAATGGAATATATGTTCAGTACATGATTTTTAAGAATATGATATTTATGCATTTGGCTCACCGCTCTCATTTAAAGTTTACATAACCATTAATAAATTCGATAAACTCCATTTGCAATGTTTATTTATGTTTAATACTGGGTAAAGCGTGATTATTTAGTCTGTATTAATTCAATAAATGATCTCTCGATAGCTTTGGCTAACTGTGGCTATTAGCAGAAGTTAATAAAAATATAAAATAAATATTATCGTATTTTGTAATGAGTTATTTTGAAAATTGTTCCATTGGATATATTTTTAGTAAGAATGGTGAAGTTATGTCAATGAATTTAGAATCAAATTTCCCTAGAGAAAACCTTTGAATTTAATTTTTCTAAGTTGAAATATTTTAAAATTTGGCCAACGCCATTAACGTTGTTAAATTTTCGCATTTGAGGTAATTTTTTTCCCAACTTCGGTGAAGAAACATTGTAGTTTTTCTCTATAGTACAAATCCTTGTTCATTATTTTCATATCACAAATTTAATTTTATTGCTAAGCATAAGATGTCTAAGTCAAAAACGTCTAAAAAATCCCCGTTTTTCGCGACCCCAGTGAGTGCTGATTTGTTATAACGCGATCTTTTTTTTAATTTGTGAAGAATTTCATAAACCAACAAGATCAATCTTGGTGATCGTTTATGGATAAAAAGTTTTAAAGGAAGCAAAGTTTGGTTTAATCGGTTGAGAAAACGATCGAACGAGAAAATTATTTACTAAATTTATTTTTAATTTAGACGAGACGGGATTCTATTTGATATGAATGCGAAAACGTATGTATATTTCCATAGAGAAGAAGACTGCTTCTGGATTTAAAGGCGTAAAGGATGGTTTAACTCTTCTTCTCTTCGGAAATGCATCCCCAAAAACTTCTCGTGACATGAAAAGTTATTCGAAAAACAATTTTCCAGTTTTTATAGCACATATATAGCACTCGTATGTCTAAGGTGCTAAGTATGTGATGAGAATTTCTCAAGACAAAGCCCAACATTCTTGATGTCTTATATACACGTCCGATACATGTAAACTAAATTTTAACTTATAAATTATATAAAAATACCCAGATCTTTAACAGACGATTGATTTGGAAGAGTTACGTTCCCAAGTCTCCAGTTAAAGATGATGGCCTCATTTGAACTAGAAAATATCATTGTTTAACATTTTCCAATACTTAATGGACGATTTAATATTTCCCAATCGCGCAAAGAATCAATGTCCAGTTGCAACGAAAGGACGTCTTCCACAGCAGTAAAAGATCGAAATACTTTTAAATGAATATCATTTATAAATAAAATAAATAATTAATAGTCCTAAATTTGACCCCTGTGGAATAAGGTGTATTGTAAGCATGCGACGTTTTGGAGTCGTATGTCACATATTGTTTCCTCTCTATAAGGTAACTCGAGAAGAAACGTATGAGATTATCCGATAACCCAAAACTATCTAGGTTTCAAAATGAGTAGCATGGTCGGTCGACTTTATCAAACCCTATATTAATAATACCGTTATAGATAAGGTCGACCCCCTTATCCAGTGACTTGGACACAAAATTTGAAAAACCAAAGGCCGTGACTATTGAGCGTCCAGGCCGGGAAATCCATGTGCTCGTATTGATTCTACAATATGGTTAAGTAGAGAAATATGTATTTATGCCAGAATCACAGGAAACAACGATAGGTCCGGATAGAACAGCCACTGGTCTATAATTAGCGGCGATTTCGGTTGCATACTCCTTTTTTTTTTAAATATGGGAATTAACTATGGAATGTTTCCACAAATCCCAGAAACTAGGACAGTTGTGGGTTAAAAAAAAAATGCTTGAAGAAGACTCTCTGTTAATCAAATAACGGCGTACGTTAAGAAGAACGAACGAAGATAAGATCCGGGTCAGCTGATCGTTTTCGAAATTAATTTTTTCAAAGCAAACATCATTTGGGCTGTCTACGGTATCGAAGATTAGCTGTAGTGCGTGATAAAATGAGTAGAGATGACAAACTAATATCGCGGTCAGTATAGGTCAGGGTTGTCAGATGCTGACTGGAATGTGAACAAAGGAATTGTAGTTATTTTAGAGATGCTTACCATCAAATACATGAACTTTGATGCGTTTTGTCCGTTTCAACTTTGCGTTAATGTAATTCCAAAAAAAATTTGGAGATTCCATCAAACGCTGCTCACATAACAAGACGTAGTTGCAATGGTCCTGGTGAACTGTCGCCTTATACAGTCTCCGGAGACGTTAGAATGCCTCATGGTACTTTGGGTCGGCGGTCCGTTTCCATGCTCTGTGAATGGAATGTTTTCTTGCTACGGCCACCTTGCCCCCCCCCCCGTCCACAAAGCCCTCTAAGATGAACACCAATGACGATAATTCGGTATTTCCCAACTGAGTAATACCGGGGGGGGGTGCAAGCGAAGATCTTACTTCTTATTTTCAGAATTCTTAGGTTGTTTCACCCTGCTGCGCTATTTACCTTTCTCATTCCTAGAAGACCCTAATCTGTTGACCAACTAATAACTGCTTAAGACTCAAAGCATGCTTAGTACTAGTATCACGTCCAAGGTCTGTAAAACGTAACAGAATAACCGTAGGGTATCCTAGAAACAATTCTTTTGTATCTCTGTCACCCAGTAACTGTAGATTATTAGAGATGCGACTATCAAGACTAAGTTGACCGAAACCATTCAAAGGCAAATGCCGGGATAGTTCCTTGAGCCGTTTTCCATCACAATACCGCTTCCTACATACTCGCCCTGTCCTTTCAGTTCTCAGGCCGTAGCGGCAATGAGGAAACTCGTTCAGATGGAAGCAATGCCGCACCCGGGGGCTGTTTTTAGACTATCGCTAAGGCGTGCAATGTTAATGCCTGCACCGTGGCAAGAGGGCCTGCCCCTCCGGAAAGCTAGTGGGTCAACCTGCACCTGGATTACGTAGCCAACTAATGTTGTTCTTGAGGAAACTCCACCACGACGAGCATGCGAAGAATGGCAAAGTAAAAGCCATACGAAATCATCATCACTGTAATAATCGCCTTCTTAGAGAACCATTTAAGGAAAAAACGTTTTATGGTTAAAGCCGCTTAAGCGAAAGACACGAGTCAAACACACTATAAACAATGTCATATAACGCCTGAGCTGGGAGATTCACATCGTTGCACTCAAACACTCCCTGCCAATCAGTACTCTGTAAAGAATTACTAACTAAATGTAATTTATTATTAGAGAAACACCAAGATCATTCATTGTTTTACTATCATTATTATTCACATTTTTTATTATAATATTATATTTCTATTGATAATGATGATCATCTTCCGGTACCAGATATTGTCAGATCTTTTTACACCACAATTAAGATTAGAAAAAACTAGATCTGAATATTTATTATTGGAATTAATTATATTATTATATTGCACTAAATTAAATATTGAACATATACATATATAATAATAACAAACGATTATTATTTATATTTGTATATCCAGGTGTTTATGTACAGATTTATCGTTTAGGTTAAAGCAAAATTTATAAAATGTAATACCTGGAATACTCTAGGCATTTGTAAAGCGTATTTAAAATATTAGTATTTTCAATCGTTTCCCCAAAATTTATTTTCTAAGAGTTATTCCCTAACATCACGTCATCGACATTTCAATGGTTAATAAAAAAGATTACACATATGAAAACTTTTTTCACAACTATGATTCTTTCAAATTAATATATTTTACTAATATCAATGTAAATAATTATATCAAATCATTAAATAGATACAATAACAACGTCGTAAATCACACAGCCAAATATAATAAATGTTGCACACGCTTCATTTTTTGGCTGAAATATTGATGACGAATAACGTCAAGATTTCAGAGTAAATAACATTCTCAATATCGAGAAAATATTCGTTGCCAATTTAGTTAAACGATTCGCGAAATTCATAAGCAATTTCCAAGAACTTTATTGAGAAACTGCTCATGTATTTATATTTTCTTTTCTATGATAATGGAATTTGCACTAGCTTTTGTAATTGCAGTGCTAAACATGGAAACTACGAATGTTGATCGAATATTTTGTGATTTTAAAATTCTACAGCTGATGCCGGAACCAAGCTAGACATCGCCGATATAGTATACGGCTTGCGCATGCGTATTGGTCATATTATGTGCGATTCCAGCCGTATATTATGTTTATGTGTGGAAAAGAACATATTTCTAATATCAACAAGTGTCATGATTTGTAGGTATAAACAAAATTTGTTATGACTATATAATTTAATGGCGACTGAACTAAGTTAGTACTCGAATAGGTTAAACTTCCGGTGAAATCGATGAATTCTGTTTATTTTCTAACACTGGTAAGAGGGAAATATATGTTTAAGTGACTCATTACCCCTGTAACTTTAAAATCATTATAGAACCGATAAAAGTTAACCCATATAAATGGGTTAATGGTTCTTTGAAATTTTTCTGTCATGCCATATATCCATCGTCATCGTCAATTAATTAATTTAACTGCTAAACAATGTTTTAAGCTCAGAAGCAAACATTGAAGATGATCAGAAAAACAGGGGGACCAAAATATTCTAGGTTATTTTTAACCATTTGAATGATTTTGTGGCCATTATGGTAAACGATTATTATTAGTATATGATTAATTGACCTAGATAATTACTTAAACCACAGAGGATTGGAAGTGAGTCTTAACGTTCCATACCATCTTAGAGACGATTTATTGTATTTAAGCAAAACAATCAAACAATAATTATTGACCTTAAAAAACAATATTCGCTTCTGTTTAAGTATGGGCGCGATATTTTTTCTCGCTCGCATCCGGTACGATGTCTAAGTGCTAATGAAACCGTACTAGAGACACGTGCGGCGAAAACTCTGAGATGGCGACGTGTCCTCAGTATTCGGCGGGACATCGTCGAGTTCGCGTGTCATTTACACGTCATATTGATTAGTTAAAAAATCCAATATATCGACCAAATTATGAATGACTATTTATATTGAGGAAGAATTCATCAATTTCTTAAATTGAATAGTTTGGGGTTTATTTTCCATTGTAAATAGACCTCCTTCGGGCGACGCCGTTGGTTTCGAGCCGCCGTGACGGATCGGTCAAAATATATACGACATTTTGCAGAAGATATAGTATAGTTGGTTATTGTATTACATATTGGTCGACAAGTCCTCTGTTGGAGATCAAGTGCTCTGTTGTTACGGATACTGCAGAATTCTTTTGGATTGAAAAAAGCCTAGATCGCGATCAATGCAAAAAATATAAGAAATATATCCCTCGTCGTCTCTGATTTTTCGTCACGGGAGATGGAGAGGAGACAAATGTTTAGTAAGACTAGAGATTGGATGCATATAGTATTAGAAGGACGCGAATGTATTGTCGTATTTTTTTAATGAAACTCAAACTCATATTTCTGATCATTTATTAAACTTAATTTTACAAAATAATTACCAATATTTTCTATGACCTTTTTGCCATCTATTAGCTAAATCGAAAATGCCTTTTTAATAAAACACTGCAGGTTTAGAATCGAAATAGTCTGAAAGGGCCGATTTTATTTCATCTTTTGATTTAAAAAAATATCTCGTAAATAATGCTCGAATGAGCGAATAATCGGAAGGAGTCAGGTCTGGAGAATAAGCTGGATGCAATAAATCTGTCAAACCTAATGTTGGGACTCTTCTTTCTCCTTCAGTAACTTACAGATACGGCGACTCATGTGTTTGTTTCTCTCAGTCATCGCATGGGGGACCCAAATGCCTTATTTTTAAATATTTCCTAATTTTTTCAGGTATCTTGAGTTGGCTCGATAATTCTTCGATACTAAAAGTAGGATTTTTTTCAACATCTTCTTTCAGGGCTGCTTCATCCACTTCACGGAAACGTCCACTTTAGGCTCATTTTTCAAATCAATATTGCCTGATTTAAATTTTTTGAACCATCTTTGACATTTCCTGATGTTTAATGCGTCTCCATAAACATCACAAATATTTTTTGTTGCCTCCGTTGCGTTTTTTTGGCGTGAAACTGAAACAGCATACAGCAAGCAAATGTTCTTCCAAAGGACACGTCTCGGTCAATATTAAAGGGTAACGTAAAAAAAAATTCTACTCAAAATTAAGATTGGAGACTTCTCACGACACACAAAATATTCAAAGACGTCTTTCGCAGTCAAAGGACTGAAGAAAACTAATCTGAAACTATGCTTTCCGAAAATGCGACATTACATTTGGGTCCATCTAATTTATCAAACAAACAATACACATTAGTTTCATAGCAACTCTACAGACAGACGCCGAATGGAGATATATTCAACAAAAACTCCACGCTCATCGGACTAGAAGCACTGACGTCGAAGAGTATTTTTTGCCCTTATCTTAAACTTTTTCATTCAATGGTGTTCTTCTTAACATTTTTTGTCCACAGCCTGGAGGAGCATACAAAGATCTTTCAAGAGACAGTGTTTTTGTCTCACAGATAATCTTTTGTCACACTCTGTTAACTCGTATGACCGGGTGAAGAATTTGAGCAGAGTTCATGGCAGTTTCAGGACGTCCAAGGCGACTATTGGCACGTGATTCCCCATCACCACCGATGGCAGCCACGATCGGAGATGAATCCACGGCCATAATCGGTGGCTGGCTGTCCAAATAGAAACGTAAGTGTGACGCAAACGGCGACGTAACGCACGTGTCGCCGCCATTTGTATTCGGCGCGTCGGCACCACAATGCGTCGCCCCTTCATAACTTTCACGGCTCGCTTTTTATTTATATTTATGTTTTCGCAACGAGAATGCCTGTGTGCACTGCCTTTTATGTAAAAGTGTCGACCGTGTGTTAACATGACGGATCAGCCGACGCTAATTCCCTGCTCCGCTCTGCGCCAACATCTTCTTTGAAATCGCACACCGATTCTAAACAACGCCGACCGATTTGAATCATAATGGTATGTCAATCTGTCCGGTGACCAGAAGTCGGAGGAGAGCTCATTTATTAAACGACGGAACCACTGACCTATAGATGCAGTATTCAGATCTAGGACTCGTTTGCCAGAACATCCTGAATACTGTAAAAGAAACCGAGACAAATTTCACACGGATATCTTTCACCATTCGTCTCGAAAGGGTTCCGGGGAGGGTTAAATTGCTTCGACTAACATGTCCATTATAAATAGACGAGAAAATATCATTGGTTATGATAATTTGAAAGTATCATGACGATAAAGTCTCCCAAATTTCGAAATACATACGTCGAATAAATATTGACATATTAGAAATCATTCAACATTTACCATGAAAACTACGTCATTCAATGAAGATTAAATTGTTACATCAATTTAAAATAACAATTGTGAGAATTATTTTCAAATATATATACAAATAATTTATTAATATTCCACAACATAAAAGTCGTGATGTTAGAATAATGTTAAGAATCGCTGATAATGATCATCAATGTATATGTATTCATTACTATCAGTATTTCTTAACATTTATTCACTTAAAATATTTAAATAAATATTTTCACTCATTGACATTATTTCACTATCATTCTCAGCATCAAACTTCACATCGTTATTATTGTATTATTATTGCCATATTATTTTCGCGATTATTTAAATTATTTAATACAATAATAAAATTATTATTATGATAATAAATTATAAAACCTATATTATTTATTTTGCTGTTACTTTCAAGACAGCAGGTAACAATTTTAAAAATATTCCTGGAATTATTTGCATGGATTAATAACAATTGTCAAACTCACAATTGGGATTTCTTACCTGCTACAGGTAAAAGTGTCTAAAATTGAATGAATACAATCATCATAAAAGCTTGTCTGTAGAGGTTGACTATGGATAGGTCGACTAGGACTATTATTCTGTCTTAAAGGCTCCAAGCCAAAAATCCCTGTACATTTTTGGTTGCAGTTTTTCAATTTAATTTTTTTTTATTCCTTTTGGCTAGTTAAATTTGAAATATTTTTAAATGAATATACGTTTTTGCGGTTTTTTTTTAAAAACTAACGAAACACTTGAAAATTGTTAACGCATACCCTAATACTAACACTAGTAATTGACATAATTCACAAGAGCCCTGACGAATGAGACGTAGTAGTTAAACATGCGTATTGTGAGTTCACGATCTTGGCTGTCATTTACGCGTCATATTAATTAGTTAAAATTATCAACTAAATTATGAATAACTAATAAATTATTTAAAAAAAAGTCAAGATATTGATGAGGAATTCATCAATATCTTGACTTTAAAATAATAAATACTTTGGGTCTATTTTTCATTGTAAATAGGCCCCCTTCGGACGACGTGGTTGGTTATTATTCTCTCCGTCTTATGAACAGCTATATTTGACAAATATTAAGAAATCGCACTCGCAATAGACCCAAAGTAACTTGAAGTGAAAAATGAATAGTGGAATGTCATATTTAGCAATGAGAGTAAAATTAATGATCATATTTTGTCGGTCTAGTCATGGTAGCTTACCTGCAGCATCCTTCCGCTGATCGCTATCGCTGCTTGAGCTACTTATAAAGCACTTAATGAACAAAAATTATGAAAGTTTCCCTAAAAAAAATTATAACTCTGCGATTAATATTTAATAATCAAATAAATATAAAAAAAAACACAATGCAAATTGTTGTTTTAAATTATCGTATAGCCTTATAATTTAAATAAATCATTGAAATGTTTTCGAAAAATTATCTTGACATTATTTATTTGACTGGATTTATTCATTACCTTCAATTACAAGAACTTAATCTTTTGGTGCGATAAGTGCATTGTTTGCAGTTTATTTTTACATATGATACGGAAACATATGCACACATGTAATCTAATATGACGATTTTCTGATATCAAACTGTTGTAGCCGTACTCTTCTTTAATTGCATATAATGAAAAAAAATTACGTGTCATTTTTTTAATGAATTTTAATTAAGCACAAGTGTTAAGATCTCAATCTCAGATTTATTATCAGAGTAACACGAGAATTTGAGTTAATTGATAGCGATACGTTATCGCCAATTCAGTAGTTTTAGAGGCTCGGCCGCATTATGTCCACCTTGGCCCAAATTGTGGCGATGCGGCCCTGCACACCGAGCATGGCACATATATCTTTGCTAAATACAAGAAATATTATATGTTATGTAACACGAGAGAAAAAACAATGTGTAAGCATACACATACACACACATACGAATATATTATCATATTGTTAACACGTGCATTTCGAATGAATGGCTGAAAAATGATGTACACAAAGTATATAATTGAAAACCACAACAACGTGTGCTTTCGTTTTGTCGGATTTCAACACACGCTAGTTACTCAAGCCCTTTTCACTTATCGGTATTATATAAACGAGTATTTGCAGATTCTGCAATGCGTGTATTATACATATTTCAATATTCATCACATCGAAATGGTAATTAGTTATAATATTAGCCGGCGGTGAAAATTTTCTGTAGTACTATGACCATATTTGCAATCTACGGCGTTTAAACGTATCATGAAACTTTCACCGTAGCCGTTTTGAGTATTTAAATAAAAATGACAGATATACATCACAGTCATATCTTTATATGGGTTGACGAATATAGCGATTCCGCGAAAGATTTTAATGCGATTATTTGAGATGTCGAATAATTGCATTATAAATACTTACATATCACTGAAAATTTAGATAACGATAGAGAAGAAAATGAAAAACGTATTCTTTTTACTAAACACGTAAAATAAAAATCACTTTGATTACATTGTCAAAAGAAAAGAATTACCACAGAGGCTCAAATTAATTCTAATTATGTTTTTGAAATACCACAAACTTCATTAGAATTTCTTATTTCCCAATATTTTCACATATCGTGAAATGAAAATTTGATTATCTAATTTCTATAAAATTCACAAAGAAAATTGCATTTCGAAAAAAATATTTTTGTGTTTAATACTGATTTCATACCAATTACTATACCAGAAAATTATAAAAAAACATGTGTAATTAATTATTCAGATGCTATTGCCATATTTTTGTTGTTGTGGCGTATCTTGACATTTTTAGTCGAGTTTTATGTAAAGAAATTAGTCGAGAAAATATATTAAATGTGTAACTCCAAACGAAGTTAATTAAAATTGAATAATACTTGCTAGTTACGTTTCAGGAAAAAGCCACGTAAATAAAAACCGCCCAAAAAGACCCAGATCTCATACAAAATCATGAATCCCGGAAATAAAAGCCATAAAAACGTTATTAAAAAATAATTGATGTAGTCATCCTAGCTTTTTTGTTAGCCCTCCAATGTATATATCCAAGAATATATTTCATATCAACCTTTAATGATTTTGGCTTGAGAACTTGGTTGATCAAAATATAATTGTTACATAATTCGATCACCGGATGCATTACTTCATAATAATATGATCACTAAATCTAACAGTTTTTGTGCTTTGAATAATTAAGCCCTGCTAAGCATTTTCTTCCTGTATAATTCAGTCTCGTCGACCTTAAACACCTAATCAGATGTATATAAATATTCTTCAATTATTCTCCTTAATATTAGTGAAAATTACAATGCTCCTTGGTTTTATACGCGGGATGGCTGTATGCAGTGGCAACTCGAGGGTAAAATATTTGGGGGTGCTGTAGAATATTAAAAATGAAACAAATTCATATTTTATTTAAAAATAAAAAAAATATGGTAAGGTTAAAAATAATAAACAATATTTATAGCTAGAGTGAGTCAGTATGACTACACCGAGTCGCAGCGCAACACGGCGCTTAGTGGCAAGACACCCCCCTCACTCCGCTACCAACCCGCATCCGTCCATTAACCAACGCTGGTAGCGCTGACAAGCAAACAGCACTCTTGCACTACATTGCACAGAATAATAATGTCCGCCTAGGCACCGACTAGATTAATAAATATAAATTATATTTATATGTTTGTACACATAATACATAATTAATAGACACATATATTAATATATAAAAATATATTGTAACGTGGGAGCCTCTCAAGATTCGATATGGATATAACGGAGGACGCAACAAGACACAAATTCATAGAGACAGAATCATTGTTTATCGGAAACAATTCAGCGGACGAATCAGCCTAGCCGACCCGAGGATTACAGTAGTACTTATTAAACGATTATAACATCAAAGAGGAGAATAAACAATATAAATGATAGCAGCGCAGTAACAAAGTGGGCTGCTTTCTATTCAGGAAGGCTTTCGCCTTCTTACATGGTTGACCGTTTCAAACTGACCTCATGCCTCTGGGGCATCTATATATAAACCATAGGCTTCGTCAGGGAACCAATGCTTTCCTTTGTCTTGGTCCATGACACGTGTTGATTAGGTCACTGTACTCCATAGATCTCAAACTATGGGGCCTTGCTCCTGTTGTATAAAGCAGTACCTAATTTTGATGCGTAGTATAGCAAACATTTTGAGAGCCAAGATCCTTCTAGAACCATATTCGGGTTAATATCTCCATAAAAGCGAATATGTCATCACCCATTCATTCATTGCATTACCTCACCACCGAATCGTTATACATGTCACAGACCAAGCAAACGGATTTTTCAGCTTTCCTGCGACGTTACAATATTTTTCCACAATTTTCTTGGGGGTGCTGCAACTCCGCAGTGGATGTGAACGAGCCAACGCTGGGTGTATATATGTACAAGAAATTTGCATACATTTTAAAAAATATTTATCTTAGAATCAGCATTTTCATCTATTTGTTGTAATACGAAATTATTTTGAGAAATTTTTGAATAATAATATATGAAGAATTATTAATCGAGAAGGCACATTTTGGTTATCATTATTATTTTTAAAGGTTTTCATTTGTATGACTTTTTTTCAGAATTTAGAATAACTATAATAGTAATAGTGGCCCCTCTCTTCGTTAGTCCGGATACTGTTACTTAGATTTAAAAAATAAATTTTATATTAAAAAAATAAATAAATAACCACACTCCAAGTTTCTGCTCGTATGCTTTGCTTATTCTAAAATAGATTGTCTACGCATAAAAAACGCAAATTCAAAAACTATGAGCATTACCCATGCATGCAGCGATTTCCAATAAAAAACAATAAAAAAATCATAAACGTTCAATTATTTTTATTGGAACAATTTAAAATATCGACGCTAAAAAGCAATCTTGATGTATCCACGTAAAATGAAACTTAACAGAACCATAACGTTTATCATTTTATAATATTCATTGTACTTTTAGTGAAATTTATTCTAGTGTCCTATTTTTTCGAGATACAGCAATATTGATTTTCATCACCGACACAAACCTGGATCAAACACAAATCGTATATCTAACATCAAATTTAATCGTATGTTTAGCTGTAGTAAAAAAATATTGGCTAGAATTTTGTCCTTTTTGCGTTTTCTAGCTTCGTCCTTGTGTTTCATCTCACTATATTATTAATACAGTCAGAAGACTATCATTATCTATTGAAAATTGATTAAAATTAATATTATATTTTACGAAATCTCTTTAATAATATGTTTTTATGAATTATTATGCAATTATAGATCTAATTTATATAAATTCTTCGATTTTTATGCAATTTTAGATAATTAAATGACGTATTCTAATTTTTTACAGTATAATTTACTATAAAAAATATGTGCAATCTATTTAATTTACGACTGTTTTATTTATATATATTTTTTTTATATTCATGATGGTCATATTTTTTGGTGTTAAGACGTTATAATAAAAACGAAATCATCATGGCCGACGCTGTCGTCTGACTTAATAACAAATAATATTGTTATTATCAGACTTTTAATAACAAATACTATTGATTAAAATATGATTTATAAATGGCAACAAAATAAATTATATATAAACATAATGACATATATAATATAATACGCATTGAATCTGTCATAGGTCGTTAGATTTGTATATGTTTTAGCATGAAATCTATAGGTTGAAAGGTTATTCGTTTATATACTTATTATTTATATTATATTAGTATCATGCATTAATAGATTATTTAACGCATGAGAGAATTTCGCAAGGTTTCATCAATGTTGATACTATGCGTCGCGCATGCGCACACGACCTGCTCAAAACATTTCAATTCTTTGCACGATACGACATCTGACACGCATACTATTATTTTTTTGTTGAGATATTTCAATGGATCGGCCTTATAATAAAGACACAATGCCACACCTCCGGCTTGACAGCATCCACGGGTCAGATTAGGTAATCCGGACAATGAGTCCACCTTGATCTGCGCCTCACGCCAGATGAAAACGGTCGTAAATCGTCTCCGCGCTAATAGAATATTATTGTACGCGTTTCGATGCGTCGAAACGCAATGATTGCATATATCGATTGCGGCAACGGACTGTGAAAGAAAATCCCATGGCGTGGAGGGCATCAATATGTCATTTGCGAAATATGACTCTTTCCTTAGAGAGCCGACTGAAATATTTGGGTTAAATAAAGTCAGATGTAACCTCGTAATGCTATTTGCAAAGCAGTTAAAGGCAATTTACGGCGATCGGCAACTGTTCTCTTTGCCTTTTCAGAACGTCTCATGCGTAGAAAATCTGCGGCGCGCTGTTAATTGCGTTAAAGTGGACGCCGATTATCCGGCTATCCATTGTCTGTTTATTTTTTATTTTAGAAAAATACCTCATTTCAATCTGGACACGTTAAAAATTCGCTATGATTTCGACTTAATGGAGAATTATGTTCTGAATTAATCAATCCCAAATGATTGTAAATAATAAATCTGTATCTAACATTTGGCGATACGTATTTCATACGTTCAGGATTTTATTTGGAAAATTAGAAAATCATTTTCGTGCTAATTACCTAATTTTTAAACGAAACACTGTCTTAAGTTTTATTTGTGAAATTCTCCGTTAAAATTATCCGTTGCATAAGAATGATATTTATATTTTTAATTATTATTCGTGACATTGGATCCGATGATTTCTCCACATCTTCATATGTCAACTAACAAATAAAATATACATACCGCTTTTTTTCGTTACTGACAATTCTTCTTCGCCGCAAATCTTGCACACGATCCATAAAAAGGCATCGTGCCTTTCGAGGAACAGATGCCTTACGCAAAAATCAATTTATCGATACAAAGCACGTACATCAATTAATTCAGTGGCCATAATTGTCATAGTCCATGTACTCCTCGATTATACTATTGCATATATCAACACGACAATGTTTGAAGATCTATCAACTAGAATGCACTGACCACTCGTATGACTCTTTGTTTGGATGACCTTGGCCCTTTCGATTGACACATATTTAAGTTTATCTATTTCCATAAATATGCACAACATCTTATCCTCGTTTACCAGCTCTATATTAATAATAATGATGCAACTAATAATTTTATACATAATATATTTAAACTAAGCTAAAATAAAAAAAAATATATAAATCCAATCCGAAGCACAGTATCAGTGATGGAAAATTTATTTCATAATTTTCTTTTAGGCTTACAGCATCCACGCTCGTGTGTGGCAACGGTGCATTGACAGTGTGAAAATAAAACAACTAAAAAAATCAACAACGGAAATGACTTTGATCTTCGCCTACTGAGAATTCAAATCATTTCCTCTTATTCAACGAATACATTATTGACAGAGGTATCGTGTGATTTTTATATAAATAATAAAAATTCGTATAAAAAATATAATCAATAATAAATGGGATGAAAAATGATTATAGGATGGATGTAGTTTTGTTCGTCATTAATGCAGGAAATTTGAGATGCGTGACCTTGCTTCATTTAGAAAACCAATATTTTTCACTGCACTGGATACAGAAGTCATTCCTTTTTATTTATTATTTTTATGATGATTCAAAAATTAATATAATGAACCGCATGTTACTGTAAATGTATTCAAACGAAATCATCATGTATCCCGTATATGACCGAATTACTCTCTTATATTTTTTTATATTATCTCATGCATTTACTCCAGAAGACTTTGATGGTATAAGGTTTGATAAAAATACGCGTATCTGTCATTTAGTGTCATTAGACACATGCTGGTCGAAAATGTTATAAGTATTTTGGTTCGCCACCAATTGAAAATCTAAAAATATGGCCTCCTGCGATTTATTCTTATTCCCGAAGATGAAAAAGGACGATCTTTTGCCAACACCGAGGAGAAGGACAATATTGCTGAAGAAGTCATTTCAAATATTGAATTCCAGACGTGTAAAAAAGATAGTAGATGAATAGTAAATGCTGAAGATTACTTCAGAGAATTTATTTTATCGTGTGTTAAACTGAGCAATTAAAAAAAATCTTGGAAACTAATTTCTTAAAACTAATAGCATGTTACTATCTCATAATCGTGGGTAAAATATTTGGGGGTGCTGCAGAGATTAAGAATTAAAAAAAGTACTTTTAAAAGTGACTTTTGTGGACCTATGGACAGCGCGGGACTACTCCCAATCGCAGCACCAACAATGCGCTTAGCGACGAGACCCCTCCCTCCATTCCGCTACAGCCCCGCATCCATCCAATACCCGACGCTGGTAGCGCTGACGAGCAGACAGCGCTCTTGTTTGACACCACGCGGGAAACACAAATTATAAACATAAATTTAATTTATATTTTCAAATATAAAATATGTAAGCAATAGACACATATATATTAATATATATTTTTTGATCTTTATTATTTATTTTATTTATAAATGATACTCATTTAAAAGAATTTCGATATGTTACTTCAGTGGAAGACGCCCTTTTGCTGCAGCTGGACATTGATTCTTTGCTCGATTGGGCAATATTAAATTGTCTTCCATTAAGTATTGGAAAATGTCAAAAAATGACATTTTCTAGATCAAATGAGCCCATCATCTTTAATTACAGACTTGGGAACGTAACTCTTCCTAAACAATCGTCTGTTAAAGATCTGCGTATTTTGTTTGATTCTAAGATAAAATTTAGTTTACATCTATCGGACGACGTGTATATGAGATCATCAAGAATGTTGGGCTTCGTCACATACTTAGCACCTTAGTCATACGAGTGCTATACGATACATTGGTTCGGAGCTTGCATGAATGAGGTTCCATTATATGGGCACCTTATGACGCCTAGAATTCCCTCAGATTATAGAAGATACAGAAGAAATTTCTTAGATGAGGGTGTTTGGATTCAACCCAAGTTCATAACCTAGCGCATGGATACAGGGCTGTCTAGAGTATGTAACCCTCGAGAAAAGAAGTGGTTGGTTGGCGCAGTACATAACCCCCTTTTACTGTGCGATTTGCCCTTATGGGCGCCACCTCACTGCCATCGAGCTCGTTCGCGTGTGCTTTCTCTTCCGCCAAAGTGAGGACAGGTGCTCTCAGAAACTCTCCGGTAACCAGAGCTATTACTCTGCTCACCACTTGACCGAATATGTAGATATAGATGTTAAATATCGCCGTTTTGTTGATATTTTATATTTCTTTTCTTTTCTTTATTGTTATATATGTTATTTTTTTCACGTTACTATTAAGTTTTTATATGTGATTGGCGACCTCGGTTATTCTGTAATGCCAATCACGCATTGTCTTTATGAAAATAAATAAATATAAAAATACATTTTTCATTTGTAACTACAATCGTTTCCACCTCTCCTGCATATTTTCCTTTTTTAAATTAAAGTCATTATCAACTTTGGACACAACTCGAAAACATTTTTTTTACGAGGATTACCTCTGTGGACCTGAAAAGGCAATAAAAACTGAGGAAGGATGATGATGGATGAATGGCATTACAGAAAAAAATCATAGCAACCATATAAAGTGTTTAAAGATGAGTGAAAATGATTAAGAATGAGTCTCTCGCACTTACATTTCCCCCTAGTCAGTCCCATTTACAGAATTTATAGGTTTTACCGGAAGGTTTAACTTAGCTCAGTCGCTGTTATCTTAGATTATTAAACTGATTGTATTCTACCTACAAGCCATGACATTAATTAACTTAATTTATGTGCATCCCTTAAACGTCTGTTGTCTGATGTAAATCTTTAAAATCGAAATTTACATCAATCAGCATACTGTTTGCACTTGATCATAAATTATAGTAATTGCTTTAGTGACCTTGTTGACGATTGAACCTTGAAAGAAATAATCAGCATATAATGTCCGGCGTGTCCTTCGACAGTTTTTGGGTTGGAAATCTAATAAAAATTTCGCAAAAACTGACCTTAAATATTTTTTTTAAAAAATGCACGATTTCTTTTGGATTCATAGTTCATCAGAATCATCATTATTTTTATATAATAATTTAATTAAACCAGTATAACAAATTAACTAAAATATATTTTTTTAGATCCGAATATTTTTTTTATAATTATGCATAGCTTGCTAAACGAGCGATGATAAATGTTGTTTATCATTTAAAAAAAATTGACATTGCATGTTTTTGCGGCGGATTACATCATTGTGTGTGGAAGAAGAGGAAGTCGCAAGATCCCGTGGACGCTGCTATAATTAGCTGCGCACGCGCACGCCGCATCAACAGAGGCACGTGCGCGGTGCAGCGCGAGTGCGCGAACTCGTGCGAGCGCCCCGAGTACATTCATGTCCCGGTATAAATACACGGTGTTCAGAAATACATTGCGACATTGCATAAACACAATCTTGTGACTCGCGACTGAATCGAGTCTATTTCCGTCCGAGAGGACCTCCACGTCGACGGCGCCGAGTGCCACGTCGCTTTTCCCACGACGCGACGCCCAGTCGACTTCGGCCGACTGATGAAACGCGCATTCGAGTTGTGTTATTAAATAGCCGGGGTCAAATGCACTAAATCAATATTTAGATTTACTAATTTTGGCATGTAACTCTTCTATGAAACGATACAAATACACCTACGAGAATAAAATAAGATGTATTACGTATGAGTCACTCCTTGAAATGTAACTGTAGATGGTGAAATTCGGCAGCATTTTTTTTAACGAGCTCGATGAATCCTGCTAAGACTTGTTTGACGACATGCTTCAATTTCGAGATCCTCGATCCGTGTTGATTATTATTAATATAGATTTGTTTTATTTTTCAGATAATAACTAATTTGTTTTAAAAAAACATAAATTTTATAACCTCCCACAAATTCCGGGTACTTCCTCTATTTCCTCGTTGCTGCTATCGTCTGACTCGAAGTTCGCGGAAACAAATTTGAATTAAGTCTTCGTCATCCAGCATCTGAGTAGTATATTGAATATTTGTATCTTCAAAACAACCGCGTCCTCCGAAGGGGGTCAATACATTGATCGATTCTGTCAATATATTGACTTTATTTTAAAAAAAAATGGTTTATTCTAAGAATAAAAATAGTTATTCATTATGTTGCGTCAAAATGTGGTCGAAATTTTTAATATTTCTACTAATCAAATATGACGCGTAAATGACGACACACACACTCAGCGATGTTTCGATGCAGACTGAGCTCTCGCAGCACGTGTCGCACGTTTCACTCTCACTTAATACATCATACTGGATGCGAGCGAGAAAACCCCGTTCCTTTTATTTATTTTTTTCGCAACTGCAGACAATAAAAAGAAATGATTATTTATAATAACTAGTCTTTAGAATTTTTTGTACAAAAACAAAAAAAAAGTGACAAAGTCATTCGAGGAAATTCAAAAACTTGGGGTCCCCAATAGACCTCATCCGCACGGCTAGGTTAATCAAATAATTGATACCAATAAAATTGATGGTTCTTCAAATTTTACATAAACTTAATAAAAATAATCACAGCTGATATAAAAAAAAATAATGTACCATTACAAAAAAGCTCTAAACTTTTGGATAAGAGGTTTGATTGAAAAAAAATTACATTGTTATAATATATAATTATAAATAATAATTAAATTATTTCCACATTGTGATGAAACCATCTGAAATAATCTTATAAACATTTTCCAAAAATTCTTTATTTTTTATTACTGTTTCATTAATCGATATTATTTTATCCTCTACAAATTAATCCTTATCAACAATATATCATAGTCCTTTTGTCAATGTCAATTTTGGTCAAAAGTTCATTCTATATTTTCCACTTCAGCATAGAGCTTTTGCAGCACGTGTCAATCGCACATTTCACTCGCACTCGCCACATCGTACAGGATGCGAGCGAGAAAAAACATCATCCGCTCACAAGCGAATATTGTTGTAAAGACAATGATTATTTATAATAATTATTGACTTTTTTAGACAAACCCAAATTTTCCCAGCTTTAATCATTTTATTGAAATTAATTCTAAATTGAAAGGAATTGAAATATTTCTAATGAAATTTCAGAGTACATTTTAATGATTTGAAGCTCGTTTTTTTCTAAAATGTAGAGTACTAAATTTTATAAATACATATGTATCTTTTACCATGAATACTGAGATAGTAATCTAAAGTGATTAAAAAAAATCGAATGAATTAAGAACTTATTTTATTTTTAAAAATCTTAAATCATAAAATATGCGTAGTTTTCGTATTTACCAATAAAACATTATTTATTATTATTAGTTCATTCGTCAATATTATTATTTTTATTATCTCCTCAGTGTTTACAAAACATCGTCAAAACGTTGACGAAAATTCTAAAGTAAATAAACCGGTCTCTATACTTTTTAAAATATATATTTGGTTTAAAGTTGCGAGTCTCGAAAGCATCGATGTCTTTACTGTTACATCACAAGAAAATTATCCTTACACAAGCTTTCAACGAACGAAACAATTAAGTTAGTTTCGGCATGGTGGATTGATATGGATTGAATTTTTTTTGAGATTCTTGAGCGCGAATAATCAATAATTTTCGTCGCAGATTGACGCTTATTAAATATTTAAATTTCGATTTGCTATTTAATGTCGTCATATATTTATGTATTAAAAAAAGATACTTAATTACTATTTTTATTATTCCTGAATGAAATACGCTTTAGCAGAGCTTCAAAGTTGTACACACCTCTTTTGGCTTAACCGGTTATCAAAACAATAATATTGCGCCATGCGATTCGATCATTGCATTAGAACACGAGTATTTACGATCGGCTACTGATCAACGACATAATTTTGCAACACGCATTATTTTCAAACAGCATAATTTGCGATCGAAACCACAAAATTTATATAGCCTTTTCGTTATTACGCAACTTGCGATCAATTTTACAATCCCAGATTTGCAAAATGCAAAGTATTCGATGACGTATAAAATCATATTCATTCAAAACACGCATCGTTTGTTTTCGGGCGCGACACTGACGTCATCGACGTATTTGTTTGCGTCTTGTAATGTAAAACAAATGTAGTTTAATATGAATCAACAATGACCCATTTAATTTCTATTGGCAAACAATGCAACGAAACTAGATTTATTCTATAATTTTTTTTTGTCGGTTTTAACGGTCGGTTCGATAAAAAGTTACGCCACTTAGAGAAGCGTCGACCCATTTCGCACAATATCTGTTTAATTATAAACAAAATTATAACGGATTTCGGATTAATAATCGCTGTTAAATTAAATGTATGTTAATCGGTAATTTATTATGTATACGATGATACAATATGTGCCGAGGGACTCGAATCAATTCGAGCGAGTCCCCGGCCGATGTACGACCATAAATAAATAAATAATCGCAAATACGAAACTAATTGTTTCATTTTTGCAACGCGCGAAAGTAGAGTGTCGTTCTCGTTAACCAATTTTGCAACATGGAGGTGTTAATGTGCAGCATGTATTGTATCAGGGACAAACGATCGTAAATTGAATTTGCAAATTGTGTTTGTTTGCCGGCGAAATTTGCTCCACAAATTATTATCGCCTCGAAATTAGTTGAAACCTTCGAAAAATTTAGCACTGCATTTGATGCGGGGGGGGGGAGATTATATAAAAGACGAGAAATTAGTATTATGGCATGCAAAAATATCGTTTATTTAATACAAATCCTAACTTAACACATATGAGATCATAACATTAAAAAGATATTTAACGTACACAAACATAATCGTTCTAGTATAAAAAAAAAAATCTATATACATAGGAAAATTTTAGGTTACGTTAACAAATTAATAAAAAAATCACATTAAATTCGAAAGCTCGACGACGTTCGCAAACAATTCGAACGGTCGTCCGAGCTTTTCACAGAGTCTTGCATCTCTCACCATTCATACGATCACCGGTCGCTCCGATTTCGTTTCGGAGCGCCATATGAGATTACGGCTTACACTATTTTCGATCACTTAAAGCTAACGAGTGTTCAGGAACGATACTTAAAAGCTAAACTTTTTACGCGTCGCTACGCGCCTGCGATCATGTCCCGCTGGTACCGCAACAGGACGAGGTCCAGCGAGACCCTCGCGTCTTCGAACGGACAATGATTCGCGTGCTGGACCGAAATATTGAGATGTTGCTGGGCGAGCGACTTCAGAGATTGCCGATAAGGGAACCCGCGCTCGTGAGGGAAGCACACAGAGGTGTCTATAAAGTTCGAATGTAACATGCGCAGGGCTCGCAGATCGTTCTCCAGCCCGTGACCGATGATGAGCGTCTCCCGGTCTATGATCTCGAGGAGGTCGTTCTGCACCTCCTTCAAGGTTTTGGTTCCCGATCGGAGCTTCTCCTCGGTCAAACCGGAGTACCTAGTGTTGTAATCTAGGATTTTCGAGGGCGGCTTCACGTACGCCGAGTACACCTTTAGGCCGTCTAGCCCGACGATCTCCAGCTGAGCGATCTCCAAGCCGGACGCCGTGTAGACCATCTCGCAGTCGAGGGCGACGGCCGCCCTGCAGGGCCTCCATGCCGTCCTCGGCCTCGTGCGCACGTATCCCTGGATGGGCCCGTTAAGGCCGACGCTCGTTCCCGACCAAACGTGCTGGGCCGCCTTCGTGCAGCCGGCGCTCTTCGGGGCGCCGTCGCAACAGCTCCACGTCGACGTCGCGATCCCATAATCTCCGAAGACGGACCTCGTCAAGCGGCCGTGGTGATAGCGACACCGCTCGGGCGTCTCGTACTCTCCGCTGCCGAACATGTTGAACGTCCTCCGGCAGCGAGCGCACAATCGCTCCTTGATCATTTTTGAAGGATCCTCCTCGTTTTCGCTGTCCGGAGATCTCGGACTCGAGCTGCCCGAGCCTTGGCCGCTGTCGTCTTCCGGCGCCTGGTATTCCTTGTAATTGGTTCGCTTAGACTTCATCGCCATGAAGTCGAGCGCGTAAATCACCGCGCTCGTCGGATTGTTCTCGCTCTCCACCGGGAATCCGAGCGATCCGAGCCGACTAGGGCACACGACATATTTGGTGAGCGCGACCGAGAGACTCTCCTCGTCCATGTTGATCTTTTTAAAGCGGGGGAGCGGAGCGATTGCCTCTTCGATTTCGACAACGTTTGTCGTCTCGACGATTTTGTGCGATTTCGGTTTGCGACGACGGCGAGACACCTTGCTCGGGGTGCAGGGACTTCCCGGCGGACTATACACGGGAGTGTGGCATCTCGGCGAGGTCGATCGATCATCTTCGCAACGATCGTTTGCGACCATGCGAGTTTCGTCTGTAAAAAAAATTAAAAAAATATTAATATCGCACACAAACAACAACAACAAATAATATAATAAACGAGGAAGAGATTTATCACGTCGCCGGGAGCGAACTATAACCGGCTCGAAGAGGCGTTTTTGGCGCGAACCGTCCTAGGATACAATCGTCCTTGCGGAAGCTTCGTAAAAACGTCGTAAAATGTAATGGACAAAACAATCGGTGAGCATATTACGGCCGAGAAGAACGGATCGGGAGATCCAAAATTGTCAAAACGTATCGAAACGTGTTTCGATCGAAGATTTACTAGTATTGACGCGGTTCGGTATATTTATCCGGCGATATTGTATCGTCAAAAAAAGCATAATTCGTCGGATCGCGCGGGCAACGAGGCACCGTTACGGCGTTTAACTGTACTCCGGCACCGGACTCGGGAGACGAGCGCGACTCGTCGTCGACTCGGATCGAACGCGAAATTTAACGCACCTTCGAAGATGTCGTCAGCGATCGAGGAGACCTCGTCGGCGTCGGCGCGGCCCATCGTCGGCGTCGATATGTAGCGAGGATCGAAGGGCTCGGCCGTCGGCCAGAGCGTCGAGTTGCGTATTATCTCTTGCGGCGCGGTCTTTTCTCTTCCTTCTCTTGAATTTGCAGCGTCTGTCAAAACAAAAACAAATCGTTAATAATGCGCGCGGTGTTTTTGGCGTCGCGACGCATAGTTGCATGCGCGGTTCGGGCATACCGACCGAGTGTTTATTTGTTTCGCTGTCGATGCGAATGCGCAACAGAATAAAAATTAAAAATTTTAAAGACGAGGGGGGAAATTGTCACTCGCGTTCGGGATCAGTGTATTCGAGGGTTAATTCGTTCGTTGCGATTATACGAACGTTTACGTGTCAAAAGGCCGCGTAACGGAGTTCCCTCGAAATATTTACGCGGTTGTGCAGATTTTGAACGGTCCGCGCGAGTCGATAGCCTCGATTCTAGACGAAGACGAAGAAGTTGTATGTCAGAAAATTATGAAACGGGTAACGGTCGCGATCTCCGTTAGCGGAGGCGAGTTCGGCGATGGCTCACTTCGTCGGGGCTGCGACCGTCGAGGAGGGCGGCGCCGCCTCGCCACGAAGATCTCCAGCACCGCCAGCGCGGCCAGCAGCAGCCACAGCCCGAGCAGCTCCGCCGACATGGCGAGGGCGGCGAGGGCCAAGAGGGCCAAGGGGCGGGGGAGGGCCGAGGGGGTTCCTCAACACAATAACACCGACACCGACATCGAACTACACCGGGGATCGCGCGCGGAACTCATCGCGGAAACGTCGCGCCGAGAGCGCCTGAGCGTCGGAGCGGACGAGCTCTCGGCCGAGACTGGCGTAGCGGAGAGAGCCGTCGCAGCGGCACGGAGACGGCCCGGCTCCCCCCTCCCTCCCTGCCGGGCTACGAGCGAGAGGCGCGACGCGTGACGCGGCACCGCTACGCTTCCGCTGCGTCACTCCGCTTTCTATTGCCCCGGCGGGGTTATCAATCCGCCCGCCGTATCAAAATACCTGGGGATTCCCCGACCTCCGGAGCGATTCCGACGAAACGACGACTAACCGACGATGACTAAGCGGGCGGACCCGACGCGGAACCGAGCGCGAAAACGTCGCCGGAACGACGGAAGACAACAAAGGAGCGCGGCGAAGGAGAGGCGCGAACGAAACGCGGATCGTCGACTTACTTGTCGACTTCCGGACTTCCTGGCTGGATATGGAGGAGACGACGGAAGCGCACAAGTAAATGGCGGCGCTCTTCTTCATTGCGGAGTTGACGGCGACGGTGGCGGTGCATCGCCCGCCGCAGCTGGTACCGTTCTGATCGACGGCCGGAGCGCCCGCCGTTATCAGTGCAGGCGGTGACTAATGCCCCCCGCGTCATTGTTGACATCGCGCGAATACCCCGAAGAATTCGACGCCGCGGACGACGGAACGAAACGCGACCATGCGGACGAATCCCCGACCTACGCCTTTAATATATCGCGATCGAGACGATCCGACGCCTCCGCCTCCCGATCCCGAATCGCGGATTTTTACGACGTCGCAAAAAAAATCGCGAGATAGTTTGTTATTAATAGTTCGGATCGTCGCGACGAACGATCGTTTGGCCAAATCGTGATGACACAGCTTTGTTGTTCTTTGTCGCCCGTTGACATTGCGCGCGCAATTTATCGCGGTGAATATTTTTAATTCGACGAATTCGGCCGCCTGACTATATTTTCGCGCTATTCCGGGAAATCCGATTTTTTCGCGAGATCTGGCAAAAGTTTTCGTCTGTATTTGCATTAAACAATCGTCATCGGCCGAAGACAACTCTAACGAATCGTCTAGAATTATGTAACTACCGAGAAGCGATCGTCGGGATGCCAACAAATATTTTTTTTATGATTTATAACGTTAAAAATTGTAGTCGAGTGGGGTCGCGGCTAATAATATAATATCGCGACTCGTAGGTAACCTCCGATCGATTTGATCATGTAAATAATGTCCAAATATGTTTTTTTATTTAGGGGGGAACGTGGGTGTGAGAGACGCGTCGCCCTCGCATTTTTAGAATCTTTATCGAATGAGTAAATGACGTTTGATTTTTTTTTTAATTTCAGAGTCGATACCTTCAGTCGTTTCCCGCCGCAATACCGCTTCCTACAAATTTGAACTGTAGATCTCGGACCTTAGCGGCCGTAGCCGTTTCAGACTATCACTAAGGCGTGCAACCCGGCTTAAGAATACGTAGTCGACTAATGTTGTTCTCGGTGTGCTCCGGAAGGGCGGAGACAACTCCAACATCGACGAGCGCACGATAATGACAAAGTAAAAGCCATACGGAATCATCATGACGACGATAAATTTCGGGACACTTTCCAAATTTTCTAGTTTTCGACGTATTCTAATCTTATTCAAAGAATCGAATGTTAACCATTTCCACTCATTATCATTTTTTTTTTACAAATTTATTATAAGAGATATTCATTAAGAAATGAATAGAAAGCATCTATAGGGTTTGATCTGATAAACTTGATATGGGACACGAATTTGTCATAAATGTGAATTTACTTATAACAATTAAAAAGTAGTAGAATATCTCTGATCTCGAAAATGCAGCATTTTATCAAACGAGCCAAAACTGGATTTAAATTTGAGAGAAAAAAATTCATTGCCTACAGTAAAAGCACGAACGTTGCTTTAAATAATTCTTTATGAACCTGGCTGGAGGGAGGGTGGGTGTAAGTGCAAGAGACACGTTGCCCTCGCATCTGACGCTTTGGAATTTTTCTGTCATGTCATTCACCCATCGTCAAATAATTTTAGTAATTTACACATGAATTACATGTTACTAATAATTTTGTTTTACTTACATTCATCGTAATGTCCCATCGGTGTCCATTCCGGTGTATCAGGATTTAAGTCCGATATCTGTTCTTCGGGGTGTATTTCTTCTTGTTCCAAAACTTCGTTAGGATAAAAATAAGATGTACAACCGTTGTGGTTCTGGACTTCAACGAACGAGCGATGAATTGGGGATGGGTTAACTGGATATATCGGCTGAGATTGAAAGGGGTACGCGTAACACATCGCAGAGTTCCAATTCTCCGACATAATAACATCTGTAAATAAATAAAAAAAAATATATATATTAATAAGTGTCATTGACCTATTAAAGTACAATAAAAAAAATCTGTTGAAATTTTCACGTCCGCGTTTAATCTGATTGTGATTTTTGACATGTGCAAAGTTATCAATGTCATCAGCGACTTATCTCTAAAATAGTTAAGAATAAAAGGCGCATTATCGTCGATCACGTATGATGTATGTATTTCAATGCGTTGATCCATGTGTTGTTATCGATACATTTCCTATTTTATCTCAATGGTATTAGACATGTTGAGCAAACTTTCTTTCATGGATCCGTTCTACACTTTGTTTATTTAAAATATAAATATTTATGCCGATCAATGCGATAAATTATCAATACAATGAGATGAATCAGAGAAAAAATCTGTTGTCGATATACAATGCTGAATACACAATGCCCGGTTAAGTTTTGCGTTGATAAGGAAATCAACCTTGGCTAAGGATGTTGATCTGGCTTGTGTAAACGATCTCATATACAAATGACGACGATTATGTCTCACAATATTTATGAGTTAAAATTATTAGTTCGGTTATGAGTAAATAGATGCGCAGTTTCATGTTGCATCATTCGTTCAAAGAAACCCCGATAATAATTCACCGTCGTCGATGTACTTGTTTTTTTCAGAATTTATTGGATAAATAATAAAAATTGTAACAAACAAAAATTTGTAAATAAAAATCGCGTACTATTAAACATTGTTTGGCCTGTCTGTCGGGTCGATAGATAGGAACGATGAACTTAAAAATGCGAAATTTAAAAAAAAAATAATGGCGACCTTGTGCGTTTAAATATTGCGACTTATACTAATAATTGGTTTCGGGACATGTGATCATAACAATGAACATCTTGAATTGCATTTGATTTCATCAATTTCGATATTAGTTGAATCGAGTAATGAACTTCAGCAACCTTCAACGCTGAAGCCAAGAAGTTTTGTTGACCTCTCCACGTAGGTTAAACAGTGTTAATAATAAAACGATATTATATGCGGACACAGTGTTATTGCGTCTCGACGCTGTCGCTCTTGCCAAATTTGTGCAAATAATTTAAATAACAACGGCCTATAGAATGAATTGTAATTATTTTTACCGCGGGGTTATCGCAATTGGCAGATTTGCCTTTGTAACAAATGCATCTACTGCTGAAATAAGTCTGCCCGAAAATTACAATAACAAACTAGCGACATCTATTATTAACACAGCGAATTTTTTTAACAATTTTTTTTTTTATAATGAAATATCAATAAGAATCACTTTTTTATAATAATTTTAATTTAAAAATTAATTAATTAAAAATATTTTTAATAATAAAACATATGTACTGCTTTTTAATTCATTTTATAGATGTCGTTGTAATATTGTTTATGAAAAATATTTTAAATATAAACTTTAAAAAATAAACCACGTACTGGACTTTAAGGCTTCACCTTTTTTATTTAATTATAATTTAAATTTTAAGATTAAATATTTTATTCGTATAAAAGAAATTGTATAGATGGCGTTATGTTATCACGAGATACAAAAATATTTACTTGGTAAACTGTGATTACACACAAGTAAAAATTGCAAATAAAGGAATTTCCATTAATATTGATTAAAAAAATGAAAAACATTTTTAATTGCAGTGGTATTATAAGATTTTTAGGCTTTGCATTTTTCATTTATATATAATTAAAATTTAAAAAAGGATGTTATTTATTTGAAATAAATTCTATAGACGTCGTTATGTTATCACAAATTACAAAAGTATTAAAAAAATATTGTATTTTATATTGAAATTAAAAATACAATATTGTTTTTATCGTTTTTGTGAAAATATATATGTAGAAATAATTGTTTTGGCAGCTGATGAAATATAGAAGAGATAATTTGTGATGATCAATTCAACGTGAAACAAATCAGGGATGAGCGCAGATGTTTTAAACCGCGGCCCGCTCACTGTGACAAATATACGAGCCACCAAAAATTAAAAAGACATATGTTTAGCATTGGTCTATGAAATTCAAGCTTTCAGCAAAAAATAATAATAATAGAAGTATAATATCAAATTATCTACGAGAAAAAAATCCTAAAAAAAAGAGCCTTTTGAGAAAACTTTTCTAGTATCAGACGCGGATGCTGAGATAAATGTATGCTATGAAGAGGAAAGAAAGAAGAATATACATTTTTTTCTTTTTTCAGGCACATTGTAGATAAATGTAGAACTTTCATAAATAAACGGATGGAAATCAAGATTTTTATTTAAGAAAATTATATTAAAATGGCATTTAAATAAAATTTATTATTATAAAATTATTGTGCAATATATTTTTTTAAATAAATTATTATATCTTTTAATCTTTTAATATAAGATGCCAGAACGCGTTCCATCTTAAAATAAAACCACATAATTACAAAAAAAAAATCTGCAATGATTACTGCCAGTTAAAATCAATTCTAAGTCAACACTAACACCAGGAAATACCAAAAATTCTAGGAAACCTGAAGTAGCTTTCTACATGAATTCTCAAAAGTAATTTAACTTTAAGTATTATTAATACAAATCATATAATATTTTAAATACAAATAAAAAAATCTTTGATGCCAAAAAACCTACCAAGCCAATGCCCAAAGTAAAAATAATATTAAAAAATTGAAATAAAATAAATAATTTAAAAAAATATAATACAGCATAAAAATAATGTATATATTACTCTAAAAAATCAAAAAATAATTTTAGGGGGCGTTTATTTCGAACTGATCAACAGCGGCAGTGTTACCAACTGCATTGAAACATGCGTCAATATTAAAAAAATCATTAAATCGAAATTGTGCAGTTTATTTTATTGCATATTGATTTTATATATTAATATATAAATACAACGATTAGAACGTAAACAATGTTATAAGCACGTTTTACATTAAAGCATTATATAATTAGAGAATGAAGCGCGTTATCACAATAAAAATAATTATAAAAAAAAATAAAACGTATTAATGCACAGGTCAAATTAAACGACGGCGGATAACATGCGACATTTAAAAAAAATATTAGAAAAATACTTACTTGGATGCTCCATATTCCATTGATTTCCGTATGGATTATCAGCATACACTCCTTCGGCATCACTAATTATATTATAGTAAGGCATTTTTTTTAAAAAAATGTAAAAAATCTCTAAATCAACAATCACAATCAACACTAGACAGAAGCTCAAGGCACTGGAGATGCGCAAGGCACTACAAAAGCACAAGGCAATGCGTGGGCGGAAGGCTCCGTTAATGACGGCCTTGAGAAATCAACGGCCTTATATATCTGACGCCCTCGGAGACGCTTTTTCCCGTGGTGGGGGCGAGAAGGACGCCGGCGTCGGTAGGGAGTGCTTGCGCAATTTACACTATGCGCGGCTGAAAAAAAATATTAACAATGAAAAAAAAAAAACACTATTTCGTATATGATTAAAAAAAAAATTACATGCTTAATGATTATTAAAAAAATATCCTAGCTTAAAATTTAACATGAGCATAAATAATAATTAATTAAACATCACATGGTTCTATTGAACATCATATTTTTGGGACCTGTTTTTTAAGATCCAAGACATAATGATCTTTTATTTAATTTTTATGGTCTGATAAAATTACATCTGAATAGCGTTTTTTAGAATTATTTCATTTTACACTGCGTATTTGATTAATTTATGGGACTCATTCGTAAATCTACTTACAATTAGATCATATTCCATCCATAGAATTGATACCAAAACACTAAATAACACGCTTCTCTGAAAAGAACCAACATGATCCATCAACAAAATATTATTATATCGACGCTGGAAAAGAATCTCGTTGCATCTACAAAAAATAGAATACCGCGTTCAAATTATTACGAATTTTTCCCCTAGATGTGCAAAAAATTATGTAAAAAGATCTCAACTACAGTCCTACTTCTTTTAATTAAATAATTATTGACATTTTAAATGTTTTTATTTGCTTCTCTGTTGAGTTTCATTCTTCGGAATAGAGCAATATTGCTCTCCAGCGTCGATATCTATTTCAATTTCGCACATTGTTACGTCCCTGTGTTCATTGACGCAAAATAACATAAGTTAAAAGCCAATTATCAATGAGTAAAAAAATGTCAAATTTATCAGAGTATGGAGCAGCTTTTACTCAAAAATGATCCCGACTAGAATTTTCGAATAGATCTTTAAAATTCCAACAAGACCTGCAGATTTTTCAACAAATTTCATTAGATTCTAGCACATTAAACGTGTCGCTAGAATTTTTTTATCAATTGAAAAATATATTTATAGGAATAATATTAATTTATTTACTTGGTAAATTATTATACCTTTTTACACGATTTTCTATACCAAAATGTTGTTATTTTATAAAAACAACACGGTTTTATAAATATAGGTAAGCAATCTTCAATTTCTCTAAAAACTCACTATCATTATTGTGCAAGGTTTTTTGGTAGAACATATCTACCGCGCAAAAAAAGATGTCAGTGTATTTCATTCATTATTTTTTTTTCAATATTCTAAGTAGGGCCAAATGTAGTATTACTTATATTAGTAATTTATAAAACATAAGTTTTTTTGTTAAGGTATATATTAGAATTTTCAACAGTATAGTAGATAACATTTAGCTTTCGCTTCCATAGAAATCATTAAATTATCGCCCACACAATCCCGTGTCTGCAATGTTGTTCTTGTGGGTGTATTGGTAAGTCCGGCCCTGTATTTCGACATAAAAAGGATTATCGTAGTATTTCGAATGCGCTTAGTTGAATACTAGGAAATTTGATAATAAAATAATTTCTAATATTTCAAAACAATGCAAAATTTCGGGGGAAGAGATTTAGCAGATAAATTTAGTACTGCAGGATCGGATTTCGATAATGAATAATAAGTTGTGCATTGTCCGTTATGAAAACCAAATATTTATTAGTAACGATCACATTAACGGCAATAATTCTGCAGATATTTAAATAAAAATGATACGCGTTCGGGCCTGTAAATTTTGATACACCTCAGAAATAATATAATGTGGACGTAATTTTTTTATAAATTGTGAATCGATTAAAAAATAGGTCTACTAAAATAACAATAGATTTTTAATTATTTAAATTAAGTTTTTATAGATATTCTGTGAGGATTTTGGCAAATGTGTAAAATTTATTTACAAAGCTGGACGCATGATAATATAAACAAACATTTTGTAATTATTATTTATTCCTAGTATTAACTAAATGCGTTATCGACTATGTTAATTCTTTTTTTTTTTCATGTTATAATCCAGGGCCGCACTCACCAATGCACAAACTAAAACAAAAGCGCGGCTGAAGGATTATGTAGGCGAAAATTTAAAATGAATATTATAAATAAATCTGCATCCGGACCTTTCTAAAATTTTATGCACAATTAAGAGTTTATAAATTGTAAAAATCATATTTAAAAAACTAATAATATAATATAAAATATGTTTCTACGCAATATTTTCAATGAGAATGCTTAGGACTGGATTCAAGAAATCAATACAAATTTATATTTTTATAAATATTGGAAATCTGACCATACCGAATAAAAAGTATATATGATCTATGCTTAGAAACGATCGATCAACGATTCACAAACATATCAAATATTGTTTTAGTAGATAGTAGATTGACGCATAGAATTATTATCAAAAATTAATTAAAATGTTTTAGATTATACAAAATTAAAGATGAAATAAATCTAAAAAACGTTAATAAAAAGATTTTTTTTAAAAATGTTGAATCTATTTTTTTTCTTAATTAAAAAGCATAATGCGTACTTGATTATTAAAATCGAAGATTTAATTTATTTGAGCATTTAACTAAAAGCATATACTTTTTATGGATATTTTTTTAATATAATGAAAAGCAGGGCCGGTTTCAACACTGCGCGGGCAATAATTTGAATGACTTGACCGAGCTAATATATTTTAATATCTGATTTTTAGCTAAAATTTATATTTGCGAAAAATAATATTCACTACGCCCATACCTCGATTTACGCGGTAGATATGATGCATTAAAACTGCGCAAAAAAAGAAATTGAGCTTATAAAAAAATCATGGAATACGTTATAAAAAAGCATGTTATTTATTTAAGTAATTTTTCATCATTTGGTGAAACATTATTTTCTCTAATATCGTTTGGTTATAGAAATCCTTTTTTTAATTTTATTCTTCTATGCTGAAAGAACAAGCTATGGACCGGGGATGTACAGAGTTTTCGAGCCGAGGAACGCACGAAATCGTTGTGTTTAATGGGCGAGTCACCAAAAAATTTAAGATAAATGTTTGACAGTATTAAAAAAAAATGTTTTTTTTTTCTTTTTTTGTAAATACAGATATGTAATTTCTGTATCCTCATTCGTTAATGCTTTCTCTAAAAATTTATACAGTTCAGTTCTCAAAAATTCCATTCAAAATATTATTAAACAACTAGCATTTTTTAAATATATAATGAATCTTTTAAAAATCGCGACTTTCGAAGATTACTTAAAATATCATTCTCGCTCATTTTGTTTACATTTTTTTTTATAATTATTTACAGTCAAACCTATTTTTGTGCGCACATTTTTTGTGCGATTCTCTTTTTGTGCGACTTTTTTATGTGGTATATGAAAAAATCTTCTTTTCGCCCTTCATCAAATTCCATGAATACATCGTATTTCATTTTCGCAGAATGTCGTTAATCAAACTAACGAAATTCTCTTCCTCTTGATTTAAATTTAGCTCTGTGGTAGTTTCAAAAAGATCTTGAATAACTACGTCAACTACTTCAGTTTGTGTACTCCCCAACCAATCGGGGGATAAGCTTATTCCATATGTTAATCGTGGCAGATATTATAACTTCATGGAGCAAAATGGCTGATGAAGTTCTGAAATCTTCTTTATAATCTATAATAAATCCAATGTTATTGTTAAAAAAGGACTTGTGAATACTTAAATACAGTGAATGCTTTGATTGACGCAAAAACCGCCGCCCGTTGGCCATTTTTGGTGGCCCGCGGATCTCTTTGCACGCATCCGTTAAGATAATTCCACATAGATTTTAATTCCTAATTATATAATAAATAATAAAAAAAATAGTTAAAAGATTTGTGGAAAATATACGAGTTTAAAAAGTTTAGGCAATATTTTGACTGGTGAAAAAAAAATATTGGGGACTAGAATTAGAATAAAACAATTTATTTTTTTTAAAATAGTCAACAATTTTTTTTTATATTTGAATAAACGATTTCAACGATATTTGAATAAAACTTTTTTTTTAAATGATCAACATTAATTTTTATTTACTTTACTAATATGATGAATATTAAACATCATATAAATTGTATATTTTAGAAATTCTTTAATCACTTTTTATTCTTGTATGATTGCATTTTTCAAGTGTCCGTGAACCAACGTAGATTGGAATTACAATTTATTAATGCAGGGCCGGTTTTCATTATTAAATAATAAGTTTGCATTGTCCATTATGGAAAACAAATTTAAATGCATTTACATGATATTAAATGAAAATGACACCTATCCGGCCCTGTAATTTTTTTATAGACGTCTTAATTAATATAATGTGTACCTATTTTTTTTATCAATTAAAATACATATGTATGAATAATATTTGTAAATTTTATTTATTACAGTTTTTACGTGATTTTCTTACACAGTTTTACAATTTTAGGGAAGCAATCTTCAATTTCTCAATGAACCATATCACTATTTTGCACGGTTTTTTTAATGCACGCTTTTTGGTGGAACATATCTACCGCGCAATTGAAGATTTTAAGTATAATTCATCCTTAAGAAAACTTGAATATTCAAAACAGGACAGGGCCGGATGTAGTATTACATATATTAGTCATTTTCAAAACAGACATATTTTTTTGTTAAGAAATATATTAGAAATTTTCAACAGTATAGTAGATAACATTTAACATTCGCTTCCATAGAAATCATTAAATTATCGCCCACACAACCTCTTGTAAATGTGTTGGTAAGTGCGGCCCTGTATTTCGACATGAAAAGAATTCTCATAATATTTACAATGCGCTTAGTTGAATTCTAGGAAATTAAATATTAAAATAATTTCTAATATTTCAGAACAATGCAAATTTCGGGGGAAGAGATTTAGCGGATAAATTTAGAAATGCAGGGCCGGATTTCGATGATGAATAATAAGTTGTGCATTGTCCGTTATAAAAACCAAAATTGAAAACATTTCCAAATAAAGCGTATTTAATAGTCATCCATCCAATGAATGGAAGTACACTGCAATAATTTTCTGCAGATATTTAAATAAAAATGATACGCCTCCGGCCCTGTAAATTTTTTTATACACGTCAGAATTAATATTATTTGTGCCTATTTTTTTGTATAAAGTTGTGAATCAAATAAAAAATGGGACTTCTAAAAAAGGCATAGATTTCTAATTACTTATAATATATTTTTATAAATATTCTGTGAGGATTTTGGTAAACGTGCAAAATTTATTTACAGGGCCGGACGCATGTTTCATAATAAAAACAAACATTTTGTAATTTTCATTTATTCCTAGTATTAACTAAATGCCTTATCGACTATGTTACTCTTTTTTTCATTTTATAATCCAGGGCCGCACTTACCAATACACAAACTAGAACAATAGCGCAGCTGAAGGATTATGTGGGCGAAAATTTAAAATGAATATTATCAATAAATCTGCATCCGGACCTGCCTAAAATACGTAGATTCGTTTGGGGGATTTTTTTCAACTACAATCCTGTTTTTTCTTGAAGATTGATGATTGTTTGATTTTAAGATGACGATTGTTCAGTTCTTTTTAAATTATATTAGATATGTTTTTGTCATTGCATTCTTCTATCCTCATCATAAGAGATGGATGATTTTTTTAAATCATGTTATATAAAGCGTGTTATACACAAATATGCTATAATTCATCAACCGTGTTTGTATAAACTGTGTTATACGAGGCCTAGGTGTACTTTTAAAAATGGTGAAACTGAGTCCTAAATGTCAAAAGCATTAAGGATTTCGAAAAGTTTATTGAGTTGTATTTTTTTTAGCGAATGATGGCTATTTCTTCGCATCAGTTAACCGGAAAGTAATGTATTATACATAGATATACTTGTGGATTTGTGGAAGTAATGTGTTATTTTTAAACTTGTAAATAAAACTCAACATCGTTTTTAAATTTTAATAATAAACTATTAGAAATAGTTTTAATATACTATTCGTTTTTGTTATCACAATTAATTCATTTTATCGATAATTTGTATGATTAATACTGTTGAAATACATATCGCAATATTTAATCACGAGAAAATAAAAAAAAGGGTTCAAGATTAGATTATAAAGCATAAAAGTAATATAAAATTAAATATCTCTAAAACGTTTAATATATTTTTCTTGCGTGCAATATATGTACGTATATTAATTATCAGAATCAGTGATATTAAATAGTCAGTGCTATCAGCTACACAATACATATCATGAAGGCCCTGGATTTATTATCTTACAAAAATCGCTTAAAAACTTTTGACGAACTGGTGATAGATTATGATGTCAAGAAGAATTTCGCCATTTCTGGACTTTACTACAAAGGTGAGACTGGTAGATACGCCGTGGCTTGTTTCGTTTGCAAATTCGAGTTCGTTGTCTGGAAAAACTACGATGATTTGGTCAGCAGCCATAAAAAATTGAGACCCAATTGTCCATTTCATAAAAGTCTCTCGTTCAATTTACATTATGCACCGCATATTATGAAATACAACTCTATGGAAGCTCGGAATCAATCATTTGATAGATGGCCGATAGCTATTGTACATCTGCCGGATGCTGAAGAGATGGCGGACGCAGGATTTTACTACACCGGTCTAATGGATATAGTTGTATGTTATTACTGCAACATCACCTTAAAAAATTGGCTTCCAAAGTGTGTGCCATGGAAGGAGCACGCATTTTTTTCACCGAATTGCGTTTATTTGCGCACTTTTAATACCGAAGAATACATTCAAGAAATTTCCCAATTTCATAAGACATTAGTAATGAAAATGGAATATGAAGATGTTACAGCAATGATGCCACAGATGCCACAGACACCATTAAACCAACGTAGACTGGAATTACAGTATAACACTCGCCGTAGGTCCTAATTTACGCCATTGGAAGATGTCGATATTAATTATAGATTGATGATGAAGTATATACAGTAGTATGTCACAACTAAATACATACTCCTTGTTATAAACCAGGGGTTTATAAATCATAAACATAAAAACATTAATGTTTAAGAAGAACGTAAAATATGCCTTAACACTACTCATTTAAATGAAGATCGAACTGCACAGTATTCATTCCAATTAGCCAAAAGTTAATAAACAAAAATTACTGATCTTTTGCAAAAAGTAGAGCATAGTATTCAAGATGATATTAAAAAAATCTCAGCTAATATTTTAATATATAGGAAGCTCTCCTATAACACGGTATCCAACGTGGATCCGCTGTAACACACAAAAGATAGAATCATTTTTTTTGTCAAGTAATTGATCAAGATTTTCTCAATATATTGACTTGAAATACTTTTTATAATTTATAATGGAAATAGACGCCCTTCAGATGACGCGGTTTGATTCGAGCCGCTTTGACGGATCGGTTATATAATCTTTATCCACATATTTTTCGCCGTTTTATAATAGTATTTCTATTAATGAGTGTTTTATTTTTTAATACTAGGTTAATTTTGTTAATAAAGAGATAATTTCAGTTCATTACTCAGTGTTTGTATTATCATAAGTTTCTTAGATGCAGCCCGCACCACATTTTTGAATTTAAAGCTGACTCGTTGTAAAAAAAAGTTGCTCACCCCTATTGTAAACCATATATTTATTAGGTTTTTTTGTAATCAATTTTAAGTCAATTCGCCCTTTTTGGTTCAGAAGTGCCTTAACCCTTTAATCGCCAAGTCAATTATATGGATTTTTACAGTACGCCGTATAAACTTCAAATAAAATGAAACGGCTAAACATATCGACATTCTAACAATCACATTGCCTTCAAAAGATGTCCCTGCATTAATTTTCATTTAAAAATATTATATTTATTTATAAATAAACTCGTAGTATCGTTTGCCGTGGCGCTGGTGGTTAGACCGATTTCGCGTGCCTGCACGCCGTGGCGTCAGAACGGTTAATCCTGATGTGCATGGTATCTCCAGTGAACTATGGTCTCTTGTGGAATTTCAATTTTTCAGTTAAAAATCTCATTAACTTATTTTTACTGCTGGGTTTTTTGGAAATAATCCTTTACTTTATACTCCAGACTCTTTATTGATTGGTTTTAACTTACCATTTCCTGTTTCGCTTAAAAGAATATACACACATATATATTGGTAAATTGGAAAGTATTTATTTATCTTAAAAATAAAACTAATTATTAAAAGTAGTAATAATTAATATTTTCTATTAAATTTTTATCAGACAATTAAATAATAAAATAAAAAATACTACTAATATAATAATAATAATGATATATTACTAAACGACTTCATTCAACAACTTAGCAAAACCAGTTTAGTCTTGCATCATTTTGGGTGATTTTCAAAAACGTATAAGACAGAATAGGATCAATAAAAACTTATTACATATTACACTATAAAAAATATGTGGTGCTCTGTGTGACCAAGTTATAGAAAACTGAGAAAAAAGACACCATGTAAACAAATGTAGATGTTTGACTGGAAACTGATAAATTCGTTCAAGATAAAATACTGCGAGAAATTTCTGATGCTAAAGCAGGTAATATTTAAATAAATCAAATTACGATGATTAAAAGCTGGGCGAGTAATTTTTTTATATTAAATCATTCCCTACGGGGGTCGTGGATTCCATCTTAAAAGCGTTTTTGTGTATGTCCGGGGCGCGCATATCACACACTATGCATTTAATCGGCTATAACTTTTACAACCTTTTGTTTTTTTTTTAAATATGTGTTTTATTAGATACTTGATAGTTGTAGCAATACAACTATCTTTTCAATCTTTGAGGAGATTTTGGGTAAATGGGGTAAGTGCATATAAAACCCTTTATTCGAAATATTTGGGTGTGTTTTGAAATTGCAGACTTTTATCGGCAATTGTTTAATATTTATTGCAATCTTTAGTTTTTTCTTCAGCGGATACTGTGCTGTGATGTAGCGCACAGATCATTTTCTTATCGGTAGGATATTGGTTTCATTTTTGTAATTGTTATTAATAAATATTATGGCATATCCCAGTAACCCAATGGCTAATGACCTTGAAATTTTACAGACAAACCTTCTATATAAATATTAATAAAAACATGTTCTATAAAAAAAAATTCAATCAGGCCTCTTTCCAAAAAGTTTCACCCAAATTTCTGGGAATGGGGCATTTATCTCAGCACAAAGATTTTTAAAATTTAAATGTTAAAATGCCCTCATGCGTTGTGACATCTGAGTGTTTGACATCAGTCACTCTAGTAGGGGATCTTAACACATTACGGTCCGCTAATTTCGCACGGAACTTTGCCCGGAGTCCGGGAGGTTTTCACAAAAATCTTATAAAAACCTACGCCTTACTTAAAATTGTAATAAATCCTAAACCAGTGCACATAATTAAATGAAATTTTTAGGGAACGTTAAGTATGAGTTGCCGCATACGTTTAAATGATCAAATCAAAGATTCTCAACTTTTTTTTTTTAATTAAAAAAAATAATAACAAAAATATGGAAATATCAAAAGAATAATTTATATCGATGGGAAATAAAGTGATTACTTGCAGATTTATTTTATTTACAAACTTCTGACGGCTCCTTTGAATAAATCCTTACTTTAGAACACGGCTTCTTAGTATGATATCCGTGCTAAATTAAAATTTGTAAATTTGGCAAAAAAGCTAAATACTCGGGACACGTGGGACGGTTTGTTCTTCTTCAAAATTTGGTGGCGAAAGACGTTAATAATCTACTAAAAAAGTAGTGATAGTTTGAAAATAATATTGCCTGCCCACAACTAGACCGCTGCTAAACTTAAATTTTCCATACATTTTCAAAAATTGTCAAAAAAGATCAGCATTGATTTTATTGAATTACATAATCACTAAAATATATTAGAAAATTTCTGTCGGACTTTAAATGTGTGTGCATTTATACAATATTGCTTCAGCAATAATATTTCATCGTACTATAATAAATAGTTTATCGTCAAATTGTATGATTAATACATTAGAAATATATATCATATTATTTGAGAATTAAAATACAAGATAAGATTAGATAAATAAAAAATATCTTGTCGCTAAGTTGCAAGTATTTCGTATGTTTAATCTGTTCGCTATACGTGCGATATTCGTACGTATATTAATTATTAAAATCGGTGATATTAAATAGTCAGCTACACAATAGACATCATGGAGACCTTGGATTTATTATCTTACGAAAATCGCATAAAAACTTTTGACGAACTCGAGATAGATTACGACGACAAGAAGAATTTCGCCATTTCTGGACTATACTATAAAGGCAAATCCGGTAGATACGCCGTGGCCTGTTTCGTTTGCAAAATCGAATTTGTTGTCTGGAAAGCCTACGACGATTTGGGCAGCAAACATAAAAAGTTAAGTCCCAATTGTCCATTTCATAAAAGTCTCTTATCTGCAATTCATTATGCACCGCTTCACACGAATTACACCTCCATGGAATCGCGGATTCAATCGTTTGATAAATGGCCGATAGCCATATCACAAACTGGTAAAGAAATGGCAGACGCAGGATTTTTCTACACCGGATTTGTCGATAGGGTTGTTTGTTATTATTGTAACATCAACTTGAATTATTGGCACTCGGTGTGTGTGCCGTGGGTAGAGCATGCATACTTTTCACCGAATTGCGTTTATTTGCGCACATTTAAGGCCGAAGAATACATTCAAGAGATCGGTCAATATCATAAGACTTCAGTGATGAAATTGGAAAATGGAGATCAAGTAAACCACGATTAAAGCAAATATTATATTATAATATTAAATAACGATGATATATTAATTTATTATTAAGATATATACTGTAAAATGGTACATAATAAATAAATAATAATGCACTAAAATATCGCAAATATTATTTCTTTAATGATTTTTTAAGTTATGATACAAAATCCACGTCACGACTTCAAAGACCCGCCTTCCCAAATCCATCCTCAGCTAAGAGTATAAGAGCTAGAAAAATAAACAAAATCCTACACTCGATCCTCATACATAATCAACAAAATGTCTCAATATTTGCAAGTAAAAATTTTATAATTTATTATTGTGACAAAGAATATATTTATAAGAAAATCTCAACCCTGAAAACCTTCCTGTTAGTGAACGAGAATATATTTTTCAACCTATTCCAATCTGTCCACTTTTAGTCGAATCTATTAGTTACTCGCGTTATATTATTTTTACAAATTTATTAAAAGTGATTATTCATTGAGAAAAAGAATAAGTAACACCTATTGGGTTTGATCTGATATCCGATTAAAAAAAAGACATCATTTTTTTAAAATTAAATTCTAAAAACTTGGTCTAAGTTGTTTGCTAAAAAATCATTTGGCGAATACATCTGACCCATAGACTGGAAAAGGTTCTATTATTTGTTAAACATAAGTGAACCTTTCAGTGTTTTATGTACAGTTGCCGTATATTCAATGAAAAGTAATTTGTTTGAGTTAAGAAAAAAAATATATTAACATTAAAGTTTCCAGCATTTAATAAATATTCGCGAGAGTGTGAAAGAGTCGTAGTAAAGCAGCTCTCGTCCTGTATGTAACATACATATTATTTCGATAATGTAAGTTACCGTGACTGAGCTAAGTTAGTAGTCAGATAGGTGTCTGAAGACAACTATGAATTCTGGGAAATCTTTATAATAGTGCTCCGCAACCTTTTCTCATCTACGGAACACCAAAGTTCTTCTTAGAATTCCGCGGCACACCAAAAGCTAAAATATATAGGTATTAAATTGATACACAAATTTTACAATAATTTTTTGTTTTTTATTTGAAAAGTATACATACATAAAACTATAACATATTTTTCGTATTGTTCCGTATAATCGTATTGTTCCGTATTAATGGAATCAAAATATTGATCAAATTTCTGCTGAACCATACTTAAATGTTGTTGGGCCAGATTCACAATTAATTGTTTGTTGATCCTTTGGTACATTTCCAAACATCCTTTTTGCAACACTTTCTGCCAAAGTTCGAGTTTTTTTTTCAACCCTTGTAATTTGTCGGAGCACATCAATATATTCTCATTTCGACCTTGCATTTTTTTATTAAGTTCATTCAAATGCTCGAATATATCAGCCACGCACCTCGTGACGAAGCTCAAACAATCTAGCCAAAACTTTGCCTCGGGATAGCCAACGAATTTTAGTATAAATCAATAAGGATTTATATTCGGCTCCCATTTTTGCACAGAGTATGCCAAAGATTCGCAAATTTAGGGCTCTTAATTTAATTATGTTTACGATTTTAATGCATTCATCGTGTTTAAAAGTTCCTCCGGCAAATTCTTGAACACCAATGCTTCTCGATGTATGCAGCAGTCAGATTTGACCGCGGCAGACCTGTATTCGGGCCAGGGAGTACGTAAGTGGAAGAGACGCATTACCTCCGCATGTTTTATAAAAATATTTATGGCAATCGTTTAGCGCGTTGGAATTAATTATTTTAATGCCATCTATCCTTCGATGAATAAATAATTATAAAACAAATAACAAATCAATTTCAATCCAATTGAAATATTATCAGAAATTAACCAATGTCTTGGTTTGACACTGGGGGGGGGATATTATTGTCAGTGACTCATACCCCTTGGATTTTTAGAATCTTTATATGAGTGAATCAGCCACTCAGCCAATCAGGCGCTCTGGAATCTTTCTGTTATGCCATCAATCCATTGTAGTCAAATAAATAAATAAATAATTGTTGGTAGATTACATGCAGTTATTTTTAGACACTTTCAGCATTTATTAACCCTTTGATTAACGAGTACTTTTTCAAAGCACACACGTCCTGGGAGTGAGTTAATTTTGAAACTTTTTTTATTTTTTTTGTTTTTAAAATATTATTTATTTATCATTCTTTGTGTTTTTATGGCAAATTAATCAATAAATCAATACTAATCCTTTTTACCGGAAAAATTATTTCTGGCAATTCGATAATTATTTTGATCCATGAAATCTCTACATCCATTTTATTTAGAATTATTTTTTTTAGATAGTAAATGATGTATATAGTAAAACACATGTACTTCTGGGCTATCATGAAAGCAAACATTTTTTATTGTTTACTATTTTTTCGTCCATATTTTGTGCTTAGTTTAATAAGCATAATGCTCTTTACTCTCCGAGGTTTCAGATTTATGGAGGATATATACATAATAATACCGTTTAAAAAAAAAAAATGTTTACAATTTTTTTTTTTTCGCAATGCTTACTTATTTTTTCACGCAATATATGATACAATTTACCGATTTTCCCTTATCATTGATAAATCTATGTAGAATTTATAAAAAAATACGTAATAAAATTTTATTTGAAATTGAAAGCGTGGGATTTAAAATAATGCGCCAGGGTGTGTGAACGTACCGGTACGTGCATACCGCTCAAAGGGTTAAATTGCTTTTCACCCTATATTGAAAAAATAAATGAATAAAAGAATAATAAACAAATAAAGAAAAACTATATAAATCAAATTGAAATCTAAATCTCTATACAAATATCAAAATCTACTGAATCTAATTTACTGTCTCGATACAATTCTAAATCTTACACGGGGAGCATATTTACTTAGCTTCACTCTATTTTTGATATCTTTAAATGTGGTTATTCCATGAAAAATAAGTAATCGCATTTAATACATGTTGAATACAATAGAACTCTCACTACAAGCATAATTAAAAAATAAATTCCCTCTACGTCATCGAATATATATAATAAATGATTAACGTTCAATGCAATTGTTCATTCGTGGTCGAGTTTTCCCGACGACGGTAATTTACAAGTCCGCTCTCTCTGTGATTCACGGCCATATAACAACGAGATTTAAAATATTTCATATATTTTTTGTGTGCAATATATGTACGTATCGTAACTATCAAGTTCAGTGATTTAAATATTTAGTGCTATCAGCTAAAAATACTCATCATGGAAACCTTAGATTTATTATCTTACGAAAATCGCTTAAAAACTTTTGACGAACTCGAGATAGATTACGACGACAAGAAGAATTTCGCCATTTCTGGACTTTACTACAAAGGTGAGACTGGTAGATACGCCGTGGCTTGTTTCGTTTGCAAATTCGAGTTCGTTGTCTGGAAAAACTACGATGATTTGGTCAGCAGCCATAAAAAATTGAGACCCAATTGTCCATTTCATAAAAGTCTCTCGTTCAATTTACATTATGCACCGCATATTATGAAATACAACTCTATGGAAGCTCGGAATCAATCATTTGATAGATGGCCGATAGGTATTGTGCATCTGCCGGATGCTGAAGAGATGGCGGACGCCGGATTTTACTACACCGGTTTATTCGATAAAGTTGTGTGTTATTATTGCAACATCACATTAAAAAATTGGCTTCCAAAGTCTGTGCCATGGAAGGAGCATGCATACTTTTCACCGAATTGCGTTTATTTGCGCACTTTTAAGACCGAAGAATACATTCAAGAGATCGGCCAATATCATAAGACTTCAGTGATGAAAATGGAATATGAAGATTTTACAGCAATGATGCCACAGATGCCACAGCCACCATTAAACCAACGTAGACTGGAATTACAGTATAACACTCGCCGTAGGTCCTAATTTACGCCATTGGAAGATGTCGATATTAATTATAGATTGATGATGAAGTATATACAGTAGTATGTCACAACTAAATACATACTCCATGTTATAAACCAGGCGTTTATAAATCATAAACATAAAAAACATTAATGTTTAAGAAGAACGTAAAATATGCCTTAACATTACTCATGTAAATGAAGATCGAACTGCACAGTATTCATTCCAATTAGCCAAAAGCTAATAAACAAAAATTACAGATCTTTTGGAAAAAGTAGAGCATAGAATTCAAGAGATGGCTGACGCAGGATACGCCGGTTTAATCAATAAAATTGTGTGTTATTATTGCAACATCCCATTAAAAAAATGGCTTCCAAAGTTTGTGCCATCGAAGGAGCATGCATACTTTTCACCGAATTGCGTTTATTTGCGCACTTTTAAGACCGAAGAATAGATTCAAGAGATCGGTCAATATCATAAGACTTCAGTGATGAAATTGGAAAATGGAGATCAAGAAAACCACGTTTAAAGCAATGAAATATGAAATTATAATATTAAGTAACTATAATATATTTATATTAATTTATTATTAAGACATTCCAAAATACATATAGTGTAAAATTTTACAGACATCAGTGATGTAATCAAATGTAATGTACATAATTAAATTCCAATTATCATTTATCAGTTTTTATTAATGATGACATAATTTTATTTTATAATTTAAATATTATGACAATTCGTTATAACAATATTTTCGTATGATTTTTTTTAGTTGGACTATTTTTTCAAAAAAAAATGTTTTTTTATTTAAATATTGTTAACTAATATCATGGTAATAAATGATTTTTGTTTTTCTGAAAGTAATTAATTTAGTTAGCCGATCCGTATAATAAATATTATTAAAAAAAAAACAACTCTGTTATCAATAAGTTATCTTAAGCCACTCTCAAACCATGTAAATTTTATTTTTATATTTTTGAGGTTATATTTATTAACTACAACATAATTTATTTACTTTGTGTATGCAAAACGGATTTTAAATAATCATCATGTGCATGTGGTATATAATATAATATTTATCCATTAATGTAAAGGCTATATCTAGGCCAGTGATATTTTTGCATTGGAAATTAAGATTGGTTTTACATTTTTTGCGGTGGTGATTCAATATTATGAATATTTTTTAGCTCATGGAAGCAGGAATAAATTAAATATAATAATATTAAAAATCTCTATTGATTTTTAAAAAAAATACCATTCCATACCACCTAGAATTTGGACCATTAACCAGAACGAACCATTTGTCGGAGAAACTAACATATCACTGACCTTCGTGGTTGACATGTCGAATAAATTTTTCGCTTTTTTCAGGCTCACTCGAGTATTTAACGGGGTTCAAAGATTTATTTCTTTTTGCCTTAATGAATTAATTGAAAACTCCGACCCATGGGCCATTATATTATATATTCTTAAATATATAGGTGGAAATCACTAAAGAAAATTTGGTCAAATTGTCTTAACACATCGTCTACATGGCGAATCGCGGGGAAACATGCGCAGGTGAAACATATTTTTTTACAAAAAAAATCATAACTCTTCTATTAATCAAGATGTTGAGTCTATAGTTGAATTATTTGAACGTCAACATTTGCTGGATTTTTTTATAAAACATAGTGTGAACATCGTCTTTTGAATATTTATATAGAAGGTTTATGGGTGAAATTTTAAGGTCATTGGTAGTAGCCGTAAGGTCACTGGGATGCTGACCCGACGTTAGCTCGCCGACTTTAGCGCGCCGACGTTAGCGCGCAAATTATTATTTTTATATAAACAT